>APFE031648923.1:15669-50993 GCA_000404065.3 Pinus taeda | reverse complement strand
TCACATCTATTTAAGCATATGTAAAGGTGGATCTATCATTACGATTTGAATTATTAAATGCATCACATTATTTAATCGACTTCTAACAAAGTCTTTACATCCCTATTAGTCTCATTTAAGAATTTAATTTAAAATTTAAAGGTTCAATGTGTTCTCGATTTAATTTTACTATTAAAATGAATAATAATAGTAATATTATTAGAAATTATAATCCACTAAGGTGGATGCATGTTTTAGCTCCTATATAATCCATTAATTCAGATTTGAGTGAATTAGAATACTAATGCATCCAACTTACTATTTAATTAACTGTTCACTTGATTCGAATTAATTAAGCAAAGATTAATTAATTTTTTGGAGAATATTACTGTATAATTAATTTGTTAATTAATTATTTAATTAGTTGATTAAATTTGAATTAATAAGATTTCTGAAGTGGATAATACTTAGTGGTTATTTAGTGATATTTATGCATCAATTAAGTAATCGAATTTTATTAAGTGAAATTCTCTTCACTCAGGATTCACTTGTTTATTTGATTTCTGAGGCATTTTTATTGTATGATTTGATAAATGTCTTCGCAACTGATATAATTCAGCATTCAATGACATTTAATGTGAACGTTTCTTCTACACTTCAAATTTTACTGAAGGCCACTTAACTTGAAGGCCAAATACTGTTATTGGATGAGGGCCACCTAATCTTATTTTTACCTTATAATTCAGAATATAGTGAAGTTTAAATAATTGGTCATTTCAACATTGAAGAAGACCGTCATTTAGTTCATTAAGGATTAACGATTAACGTTAGGGAGGTTGCAAGAGAAATGGATTCTTCTAACTATTTTAGGTCAATTGAAATTGAAATTCTTTCCTTAAGGTAACAATGGCAAAAAATGTTTTTGCAAATTGTCATTTTGTTGTTAACTATGTCATATTTTGTTATGCTCTTGCCCAGTGAGAAGATGCTAGGATACCAAATATACAAAGAAACACAACCCAGAACACAGAACACAATGAAAAATGAGAGCATGTATTTTATTATTCAAAGATGAAAGTAATGTTCAGTTGCCTCTTCGAGGGGAAAACCTCCAATCGAGCAGGGCTTGATTACAAAATAAGACACGATGCTCCTCAAAGGGGAGTCCCTATCCTTTATATAGGATTCATACATGCAATACCATGGGTCATTACCATGGTTCTCTTACTACCATCTATCTAATACCATGGCCCATTTGCAACTAACAGTGGTTCCTTTCTTTAAATGCAGGTCAACCACTTACAATTATTAATATGGGTTTTTTTTACTCTTTAACTAACTATAACTATGACTTGACCCTATAAATAAGGGGGTTAGGGATGGAACCTAACATATTCAGTGTACTATAATTGAGCATAGTTTGATTACTAAGTTCGTCGGCCAAATTAAAAAGTAAATGTATTTTTAAAAGTAAACAAAATCCAAACAGTCATGAATTCACCAAACATAGTACTTGACCTAATACTTAAATGTGTCAAAATCTAAATTTACCTATATATTATAGAATCTACACAATTGAATTAGAATGCCCTTTACTATCCTCGACTTCCGTTTGATAAGCATATCTAATACATAATATCCTTTTCTTTTGGATCGATATTTTGTTATTAAACCTAATGTCATTGTATATATGTGCTTTTCAAAATTTGATTGAACTCACATATTGAATATTAGCTGACACATATTTATTACTTTTTTTTAGAGTAGTGTTACACTAACATCTCCCTCATATACATATCTTCTATATCTATATCTATATCTATATATATATATATATATATATATATATATATATATATATATTATCTTTTTCTTTTTTAAATGTAACATTACGTGACAACATCTCCCTCCTATATTAGGTTGTAAAGTGCCTCTTGATGCAAAAAAATATCAAAAAGATTCGTGCTCACGTTACTCACACCAATGTAGTAGTTTCATAGAATTGAAGAAATGGAATTTCTATAGAGGATATTAAAGAATGTATTATACGCAATATTGAAGACGGAATTATAGGAGAGGGATACAAATTTCTTGATAAAATATATATGAACTAGATGTCATTTGGTGGAATACCGTGCCTACAAGACATTCACAAAAGGGTCCTACTAAGACCTTCATGGAACCTTGCAAGAAAATGTGAGTGGAATGTGTGGAATTGAACCAATATTCATTCTTCGTTGTTATAAAGGCATGCACTACTCTTGCATACTTGGATTCTAAGTGAAAAAAGCATTTCGATGACACCAATGATTTATCAATAACTAGAACCCAAAAAAAATCCATTCGCCTACAAATGATGGGGTATTACAGCTGCCCAAAGATCGATTTAAGTGGCAGAGATTAATATTTTGTGGTAGGACATTTTATTTGCATCCAAATTGCATGTTGATGATCTTTCATACCTTCATGTGACCCTTCGTTGTCTATGTTGGTCCTATGCACTTACTCAATCATTCACTTTATCTATGGGGTCTTAGTAGCTATCTTGGCATGTGTCCTATTGGTCTATTAATCTCAATAATTGGTTAAAACAAAGCCCATAGTGTCAAGGCTTCAATTGGGGCTTTTTGGCAGGAGTGTTCTCATTATATTGATCTTAGTATGACGCCTAAATATGGCTCTTGTGAAAATGGAGAACTACATGATTGTTTTGATCATGGGACTAAAGAGGTTTTTGATGCATTTTATTTGAAGTAGGTCAAGTAGTTCATAAAAATGGTCATCCCATTAGGGTTTACTACCTGCCTATAATTGCATGAATGAAATTTAAGAGTATTAATTCATTCATGAAGCCTTTACATCCAACTTTGTGGGCTATGGAAATGCCAAATCTTATAGTAGGCCAATCATGTGAGATGATATGTGAAAGAGTGTTTGATTTATTTCAGGCCATCCACAAAATTGCGGTATAGGTTTATTCACATAGGACTAGGAAAAAGTCAAAATAACTCTATGTCTCTTGCTTGGTCAAGAACAAAGTACCCAACAAAAATATGCACTATTCCCATAGCCATATTATCATATATATGAGTATATGTAGGGTAACGATGGATGTGGGTTCAATTGTCACACATGATTCTATTCGAGAGAATAAAAAACATAAATAATCTACTATGCTATATTCATAAAGCAACTCATAACCACAACTTGTGAAAGGACTCATTGAATGGTATTTTTGATGAGCCTTAGTATTGCAATGATCATGTTGCAACTTGCAAGGCTACCAAATTTAATTATCTATCGGGGCTGCACACAAACTTAAGAGGTGATAATGTTATATGCAAAGTAGGTTAAGCTCCACTGAAGTCACTTTGAAGCAATGAACTAGACCAGGGTATACATAGACCACTCTATCAACTGAATCTAGATTTTCAAGGAAATAAATTACATGAAAGGAAAATTCTAATCTCCTTTGAAAAATGGAATGTTACTTGCTCAAACGTAAATGTTAACCTTTTTGCAGAAATGTTAGAGATACACTACTTGTTTGAATGTAAAGTGTACACTACTTGCATAAATGTAAACATTAATATATTTGTAGAATGTAAATGTTGAATTAAAATAAAACCTAGTCTATGGAATGGAAATAACAGTGCTTGAAATAGAAACCCTCACTTACGAAGCATAGAACATAGACAACAAACCTAATATACCTTGCCTAAAGAAAATTGCATGTAATCAATCTTTAATAACTACATTCCAAAGAGATTAGATCTAGTGACAAAGTCCATTAGATAATTCATGTGGAAATTATGAAAAGCATCACTATGCTATCCAATTCATAAATATGTCCACTAACCCTAATTGTTGAAATGTGTTGCACTAGTAAAAAGGAAAGTCCTAAGTGGTATTTAGTCTTCCAAATTCATGGTTTTAGATACTAAGGGACATTATTCAAGGTTAGGAGAAAAAAATCAGGCTTCAAGGAAAAATTTAGTCAAGTTTGGAGGGATTTTACATAGTGCTATAGGATGCTACATGTTTGCTACATGATGCTACAAGATTTCCCTTTTTGCTACAGATTGAATCTGTGAGCATTCTAGGGGTGTAAAATGAAATGTAAAGGTAGGGAAGGGTAATGGAGGGTTGATGATGGTTATGTGAGGCCCTTTCCAAGCTTAGTACCCTTCAGGGGCCCATATTACACAAGAACCAATGCACACAATGACCTCCAATAACAAATAAATATATTTTCGTTGAAGAGTGATTTAAGGGAGTTATTGAGGTTGAAGAAAGGGATATGATGGTGGGATGAATGTAAATGGAAATGATAACCTTGAAAATCAACAGTAGTACCTATACACCAAAGAAAGTTATTCAATCTTACCAAACTCATAGAGCATGTTAATAATGTAAATTGTAGAAAATTGAAATGATAGTGAAAGGATGAGTTGAATTTTATTTGAAATCTGAATATTACATTAAAATAAAACCTATCTTTTAATCTAAACCAGACATATATCCACAAGAGGTGATACTTCATGTGCTCAAAGAAATCTGTTAAACCAATCACTAAGATGCAAAAGACAGAGATGCAAAAATATTAATCCAAGGCCTAACTACTACAAAGAAAAGTGACTATATCTTTCTTTCTTGCAAAAACAATGTCCTCATCCACACTTCTCATAATAGAGGTGGTCAATGGATCTACACAATGAAATTTTCAAAAACAAATGTTGATAAATAAGGGAAGAAAATTATGCTAGGAAAGAAAATACATAAGTGAAAGACACATGAGAGAGACTAGAGCCTTTGGGTTAGGCCCTGACCCAAGGGGACTCATCCCACTAGAACAACATTAGATGGAAGATAACATAAAATTTCTTGTTAACATAAAATAGTGCTTCAGTACATGACAAAGGACTTGGAGTAACAAGTTCAATCTCCTAGCCTTTAGTAGTTTCTATCTACTCCAAAAATTTTGAATCCTATTGAGCACTTGAGATTCCTTATTTATAAAAAATGACCGAGGGACAACCTCCTTGGAAAGAGGGTTGTTTCCCTCCAAAAATCCCTAGAAAGGTGGATCTCTCTCCCTAAGATCCTTGCAATCCTCAAGCGCATCACCTGTTAGTGGATATTTGAACTGTGGGTGAGTAAATTCAGGGAGCAAGTCAAGTTGTAGGTGAGTAAATCTAGGGAACAACCCTCCTAGATCTTCTCCAGCTGCCTCCAATGTATCTCTACATATCAAATGCACTCAAATGCTCTCTTTTCATGCACATTAATCACATTAGGCCATGAGATATGACAAGTATCCTTTAGCCCTCCTAATAAACACATTATATTCCAAAATATGCCATTAAATGTGAGGAAAGAGGTAAATATAGGCTAAAGGAAGGATAAATGGGCCTTATTATGCACCTATTAATGAGGGCCATCATCACCCCTCACTGAAGGTGTTTCTCAACCTTTGAGTAACTTAGTCATTTAATTTCATCTCATGCATAGCCCTAGTGGCTACCTTAAGCTCCTAAGGTATCCCTGAAGAGGTGCCCTCTTGAGGATGGAACCCAATGCTACTTTCTATTTCTACCCACTATTGCTACTCTTCAATATGATACTTTCTTTCTTGCAGCCCTAACAACAAATGAGGGTTGAACTTGAGCCCAATCCAGTTGCCCTTTAGTATTTGGATTAAACTTTTATATAGTGGTTTCTTCTCCAAGGCATTCCTTAATCTCTCCGGGGAGTGGTACTCCCTGATTTGCAAGATATGGCGTAATGAATGTCATCTCCTCTAATAGACATGTATGCTCTCAGTCCCTAGCAAAATAAACATGTCCTCAAAGTGATGAATGATCTCTTCTTGCTTTGCTATGTAAATTTCTGCTAGTTTGGGATCCACGAAGGTGATATTGAGGTTTCTTATGACAAGGTGAGGAGCCCTCAACTCTTCTCTGACCCATAGGGGCTTATTGGTCTCCTTGGACATGACTCTTTTTGCTTCTTTAGACATTGCCTTCTCAGAGATCAACGGATATGATAATGCCATTAGTTGCACATCCCCCATCCTAGAATTTGGATCCTAGAAAATCATGTGAGTCAATATGAGGTTGTACATGTAAAACTTTTCCATATTAACTTTGGCATCCACACTAGCCTTGTGACGAAAATCAATAAATTGTTTGCAGCTTTGGAAGGGAAATGAACTATATTGTGATAGAGTTTTTAATTCAAATTGAAGCCACTATTGTTTGAGGAATAGGGCATATTTTTTTGAGGGATTTGTCGATTCAGTAGAATCCATGGCGAAGCTTGCCATGGTGGAAATTTCCCCTTCTTTCTCCTAGAGTTTCTCTTTTAATCTTTATCTTTGCATTTACATTTCTTCCTCACAGTAGACTCGTTCAGCCTCAAATCAACCATTTCTTCATCCACCTTCTTCGTCTTCTATTCCATGAGTTCCACATCCTAAAATCCCTTGGAATTAGAAATTTGCATACATCAATGGGTTCAACTTCTTTCTTTTTCTAGCTCAAAATAGGATGGTGACTGCAAGTTTAGTGGGGATGATTTGTCCTTGTTCATAAAATTTATGGTAGGACCCAATATCTAGTTGAGGATCAAGCACCTATAGTTCATGCGGTCCCTATCCTCCATCTTGAGGTGTTGTTATACTTTCCTGTAGAACTATCTCCCTATCCTATAACAATATTTACTCTTCCTATAGCACTATCCTACTTCCCTGTAGCAGGGTAGATTCTTCTTGTAGCTACCTTGATTTAGCTCCCTTGGTATTTGGCCTTATTGGTGAGGTTTGGGGTTGTTTTCCTTTAGATGTTCCTCAATTTTCTTTTAATATTTCTCAAGATCCCCCTCTTGGTGACTAGTTGATCCTTCAAAGGTGATGGGGGTAGCAGTGGAAGGTTGAGGATTCCCTTACTTGAGCCTATTACTCCTCCTTTTGAAATACAAGGGGAATTACTTGGGCTACCCCATTTTTATTTTCATAGGAGTGGTAAGCGCTACCAAGGTAGCAACCACATCTTCTTAAGTGTTTCCTTCTAAAAGGCTTACATTTTGTTCTTGTTTCCTCATCCTTTTAGGACTAGAATGATCCCCAATTATCTCTTTTGTTGCCTATGGTTTTTCCTCTTCCTCATTTTCTTCGCCCCCTTCACCCTTTTCTTCCTTCTCCTCTCCTCCATCCTATTCTTCATAAGAGTTATTATTTGTGGCCTCTTCATGTTCTATCAGAGCTTGGGCTTGAGTTTCAATGAAGGCTTCCCTATCCATTTCCACAAATTATGCTCATGAAATAAGGTTTTGGACATGACTCAAGGAATCCATGACAATGAGAATAATGATACCATGATGAGAAATGAATTTATGCTTCCCTTCTCTCACTCTTTGGCTCATTTCCACAATGGATTGAAGGAGGAATTGGGGAATACTAAGTCTACTTGGAATAGGAAATTTTGTTAGGAATCTTGGCTCATAAATTAGCCTAAAGTTATAGTCATAAAAAACATTAAGCCTACCATAACATAATATTTATTTTAATATGTTGTAGACTACTTCATCCCATGGTTAAGGTAAGCTTTCCCTTTTAACCCCATTTTTATCGTCAATTGGATTTTATTCTCAGAGGAAGAAATTATTTTTAGTTGTGATGGATTGTGTTCTATCATCCTTACCCCACCTAACTCCTAAAGCCAATGTGGTCACCATAATAATGATTTATGCATTGAAATGGATGATAAGCCCTCTCACAATGGTGGAGGCACTCTCTTCCCCTTGATGTTGAAGGGCCATGGAAAAATCATGGGTAATTTCATCATCATATCCTTTAATTCTCTCAAATAACTCCATCCATTGGTGGTTTGTGAAGATGTCCTTGACAAGAGGGTGTTGATGGATTATTTTTTGGTACGTGGTTTCCCTACTATTGAAGCCTTCTCCCATGTTTTCTTCTGTGGCTTTCTCAACAATGTTTTCAAGGAATATTTCTATCAATGATCAATTTCTTAACATCTTATGGATTCAAAATAGAGATGAGAGAAATGGTGTCCTCCTTCTGATCATAGGTAGGAAATTTATATGTCAAACCCAAAAACAATTTTACCCTTCAACTAGCATGCCTTCCACTCAAGAAAAGAGCAGGGTTTGAGTTTTTTTAATTTTTAGAGGTTTTCTTGAAAATGCTCCTAGAGAAAGAAATTAATCAATTTACCTAAAATTTTGTGTATGGAAGGTGAGGAGGAATCACTACTTACCCCTCCCTTGGATATTCCATCATGGATTTGGGGTTTTGGAAGAGAATTTGCACCAAATGACACCCTATTCCACCTCTTGGGACAATATTATAGCACTCAATCCAGATCATGTACCGCCTAGTAATCATCCCTTTAGCACCTCTATAGTAGTCTATGAGACCTCTAGTGGTATCTATATTAACTCTTGACAATACATTGGGCATCTCTTAACATTTATGGGAATGAACTCTTGGTATAAGTGTGGCCCAGGCCCATCCTTTATTCCTTTTGTGGTTTGGTGGTTGGATCAGTGCACTGCGTTAGCTGGCTCCCACATACCACGTATGTAACTTCCTCATGGATCCATTGACCTACTCCTCGAAATCATCACTCTTCCTATTTTTTCATTTCGTCCACATTAGACGAGAGAGGGAGTTAAACTTTTCTCAATTTTTCGAGGGTGTCATAGACTACTCAACACCTTCAGCCTAAAAAAACTTGGTTCCTCATGCATTTTAAACATTTTAAAACAATCATGTGCTTAAAGGAGGAGATGAGGAGTTTCAAACTTGTGCCTACCTAATGGTATCTCCCTTTACACGTTTCTTTAGAAATAATGGTTAACCTACTGGCTACTTTAGGTGTCATCTTTCCCTACTTGTTTCTCCATGCATTGGCTTTGTTTTGGATTATTTTTCTTGTATTTGTTTTTACATGAACTTGATTGATTGAGGATTTTTCAGCATGGGTCCTACTAGTGGTGGATCAAGTGTATCTTTTGGAAATGAATAATGGCACTATAACAGCTCTACAAAATTCTTTTACTTTCCCAAGACTAAGGAAATGAGTATTCCATGCCTCCATGATGGTTGATTATTCATTATGTTTCTTCCAAGTGCCACCACCTATGGTCCGTAAGATTTATGTTGAGATATATAGGGTTGTATTTCTTCCTACAACAGTCACACAGATCCCTCTATGGCCACAAGATCCTTCAAATAATGATCCCAAAAATGTTGATAATTCATGTTCATATCATGGATAGGGAAAATAAGCCTTGGTTGTGGTGAAAGCAATGAGAGAAGGAGTGAAAATGGGGGTTTTGGATGGACATAGATTAATATTTGGGTGGAGAGTAGGATAAACTGTGTGGAGGATGGATGATGATGGTGTGGTGGAATTCTCCTCTCATTCTTTTAAGTAAAACATAAGATATGAACCCTTTTCCTATGTCAATTACAATTCTGTAAAATAATTGGACAACCCTATAGCACTTTATGAAAATCCTATAACACTTCAAGACTCAGGTGGAATTGAGTGAGATAAGTGATTGGTGATGGAGGAATTTGAGGAAGTTAGTGAAATTATGGAGAACACGAAAAGAGCTAGCTTGGTAGAATTAAAAGTGGAGTTTGGGAGATGTCTTCCCTATCAGTTGTCCTCTTTTAGTTGTGACTGGAATCCTGCAAAAAAAATATGTTATAAATAGTGGTGTAAGGGCTCCTTTTTCTTTTCTTCGTTCTTTTTATTTTTTCTTTTATTTTCTCTTTTTTTTTTAAGACCTGCAGGCTCTCTCAAAGGAGTTTTTGATCCTACAGAACTCCCCATGGAGCCTCAAAGGAGGTTTTCACCTAAGGATATTTTCATTATTTATTCTCTCTCTTTTTTTACCCTTGGACTATCTCATAGAGTTTTTTAGACATAGGGTTTGCCTCAGGTGCCTCATGGATGTTTTCACGTAGGCTTCTTACTTTCTTTTATTTTTTGCTTTTTTTTCTCTCTTTTTTTTTAGTTTTTATTCTTCTTCTTCTTCTGATTAGAGGATGGGTTGACTGAAAGATATGAGACCCCCAATCAAATCCAAGTCCTTATTTAGTTGGTAAATTCCTCCATTGATAGAGGTATTTTACAGAGTTTCAATCAATAGCCATTGACTAAAAGGGGAATGCCTTCTTCATCAATTGTTCTGATCTGGACATATCCATGTTCATGACATTTTTCCACCAGATAAGGGCCTAACCATCCTTTCATCCACTTTCCCTTGAATTTTCTGAATCTTGATTCATATAGATGAGCCCAATCACCCACTTAGAATCTCATTTCTCTGATGTTCTTGTCATACCAAATCTTCCTCTACAATTGGACCACCTCAGTATGCATGAGGGCTTTCATTCTATGTGCATTGAGTTGTTATAGCCTCTCTTGCTGAGTATTGGTGATGTCCATACGCAATTGTGTTGTCATTGTCAGGTTTTTGTATTCAAACTAAATGGACAACAATGCCTTCTTGCCAAAACCAACTCAAAGGGAGTGAAACCAATGGTGGTTTTCCAAGTGGTATTGTAGGTCCAAGTGGCCTCCACAAGTTGGTATTCCCAATCCTTCCTGTTATTACTAATAACTTTAGTCAATATGTTCTCCAAAGTTCTATTTGTGACCTTGTTCTGCTTATTTTCTTGACGATGATAGGAAATTGATTTTTTGTGCCTTATATAATGTTGCTCCATGATTCCCTCAATCCAATTTGAAGTAAATTTAGTCCCTTGATTAATGACCATCTTCCTTAGGAATCCAAACTTGTAAAAGATGTTTTCCCTCACAAAAGTTGCCACCTTCTATTTTTTTTATACTTTTACTTCCATCACTTCATCCCACTTTATCAAATAATTAGTTCACACAATGATATATCTCTTTTTTTCCTAATGGGGGATCAATTGGTCCAATGAAATCCATGCCCCACTTCTCAAATGGATCAAGAGTCACTTGAGGTTGTAGGGGCATTTCATCCTTTGGTGTAGGCTTGCCAGTCCTTTTCCACTGATCACATATGAGAGTTTATCTCTTACCATCTTGGTGTAAAGTGGGCTAATAGTAGACATCTTGAATAATTTTGAAGGATATCCTATTTGCGACAAAATGGACCCCACAGGGTCCATCATGCCATGCTGAGAGGATGTAAAAAACCTTATCCTCCCTTACACACCTCTGTAGGTTTTAACCCCATACAGAAATTACATGCATACGAATTCTAAAAATAGAAAATAAACAATGGCAAGAGAATATGACATAGAACATATATACAATGAGATTTTCCCCTGGATCCCAAAACTGGGACTACTAGGTTCATTTTTCATTATGTTCCTTTCAATGATACAATATATATGTACATGACGAACCATCCATTAACCCTGGATTAGAACATAATTATAGTTTCCTTGACCGGATCTACAAAATACCATGGACAAAAAACCATCATGCCCAAAACCATGTTCGAAATCCATGCACAAAACCATAGGTAGGTCTTCCCACCTAATATATGGTCCAAAAAAAATTCCCGGGGCACTACCCCAGACCCTTTGCAGGCAGGATACCATCACCACTATGATCCCCCACTAATGCCTACTGCAATGTATAGGGGGTACTACCACTCTCCGTCTGACCCCACCCCCCCCACCATGCATGGAGTAGTTGTGGAAATAATATAACACAACCCAACATTCTCCCACTTGCTTAGAGAAATAAGATTTCTTGCCAATGCAGGATTATGCAAAACACCCAGAAGTGTTATAATCCTTCTACCTTGCAACTTCAACTTAACTTTTCCACGAACAACGATTTTAGCCTTCCTGTCATCCCCTAAAAATGAATCACCACCATCATATTTCTCATACTGGAAAAACCACTCTCTATCGAGAGTGAAGTGAAAGGATGTACCTGAGTCAATCAACCATGCCTCATGATATACATGTGTACTTGAAGAAGAAGATAATTACACATCCCCACCTTCATCTAAGGTGGTTTTCACCTTTGTAGGAGCATCATTAAATCCATTTCCTTTCTCAAGAGATTTAGATTTACATTCCCTTTTTATGTGCCCCTCCTTTCTGCATTTCTAGCACACCTTTACAAGTTTTCCTGGAAATTTAGATCTACCTATAGATTAAAATCTCTCACTTGAGGAATTATTTTTGTTTTTTTTCTAGGACTGTCCTCAGATAGAAAAGGCATCACCATTCTAGCCCTCCATATTTTTCTGTCTCATCTCCTTCGATAGCAAGGATGAGACAATTTCATCAAACTACAAGGCATTTGCATTGCTACCTATTGCAACAACCAAACTATCCCACGAATAGGTAGAGAACACAACAAATTTATCCACTTATCATCATCTGAAATTTTAATATCAAGAGATAATAACTGGCTTACCACAGTATTAAATGCATTCATATTATCTGTCAACAAGTCTCCATCTTTCATCCTCGATTTATACATCTTTCTTTGTAGGAACATTTTAATCACCAAAGGTACAAAGTCCCTATCTTGTCCCAAAAAACCTTCATTGAAGCTTCCCTTGATGCATTCAACAACACTGAATCTGAGATAGATAACCATATTATGCTCTTTGCCTTCCGATCCAACTTCACCTAGTCTTCAACTGACATTGTTGTTGATTTAGTGCCCAGATCTACCACAATCCACTAATCTTTATCCATTAGTAAATCCTCCATCTTGATTTTCCACAACTCAAAACTTTGACCATTAAATTTCTCGATCTCTATATTTCCACTGCTCACCATCTTCTTTCACCAAAAGAATCAATTCCACAGATCTCCCACTCAACAAAGTCTACCACAGGCCGAAGCAAAAAACCCTCAGCAAAAAAGGCGTCCCCTTGAAGCCAAAACAACTCTGATACCATATGTAGTTTTTAACCCCGTATAGAAATTACCTACATACGAATTCTAAAAATAGAAAATAAACAATGGCAAGAGAACCAAACATAAAGCATATAGAGTTTTCCCCTGGATCCCAAAACTAGGACTACTAGATTGATTTTTCATTATGTTCCTTCAATGTTACAATACATACATATATAAATGATGAAGCTTCCATAAACACTTCCATAAACCCCAATCCATTAACCCTGGATTACAACATAATCATAGTTCCCTTGAGCAGATCTACAAAATACCATGGTATTATAGCACCATCTATCACTCTTCATAGATTTCATGCTCTGGCTATGGCCTAGGGATACCCCTCATTTCCAGACTTGGTCCAAATTCTAAAAAACAGTGTTTTACTTCCCATACGATATTTTTCCCTATATAAAAAGTGTTTACACAGGGTTTGGTCTATACCCAACTCACTTTAACACTAAAAAATAAATAATTTCCTTAAATTTGGGTGGAGATTATGGGTTTTACCTGTTACTCACTGACTTTAGCCCGTGGCCCAGCTGTTTCCCAACTAAAAAAACTAATTTAGAGAAGTATAAATAAACCTCCATGGGAAGGCCTAAGGGGAGGAGAGATGAGATATTGGTATTATAGTTGATTACATCCCTGATGAAGTCTGAAGAAATCCCCGTGCCTCATGCACTCCCAATTTATAGGAAACCTCTGTTTCCTTCTTTGAGATGTCCTTCATCCCTTTTATGACATCCTTGTGTATTTGATGGAGGAATATTGATGAGGCCTAGGTAGGATAGATCCAAAGGACGGTTCTGCTTGGAGCTGGAGGAAGACTCGAATTATAATTTTCCACATTTCATTTATCTTACATCAATAAACAAATGTTGTTATGTTCCTAATATTTATTGCATTTATGCATTAATCTATGTTCTGATTTAATTATGAATCTTATGTTAATGCTCACTTTCTCACTTGCTTATATGATTTAACACGTATATCATGAACATGATTTCTATTACTACTGTTGTATATGATTTTTTTGGATAAGTTACAAGTTCTAAAGGAATTTAAAGGAGTAGAGGATTTGGACCCTGCGGGATCGACCTCGAACGTATGACCTTCGGGTAATACCACTTCTTCCTACTTCAATAGTTTAAGAATTTAGATTGTTTTTCTACATGTTTCTTTCTGCTGTATGTCTTCCACTCTGTTGGTGTTTTCAACCCAAGACTGTAGGTGTTGGGTTGAAAACCCCAACAAAGTGGAAGGCATACAACATAAAGAAACACGCAGACAAATAGTATAAATGCTTAAATTACTGAAGTATGAAGAAGTGGTATTACGCAAAGGTCCTATGTTTGAGGTCGATCTCGCAAGATCCAAACCCTCTGCTCCTTGCAATGCCTTTAGAACCTGTAACGTATCCAAGAAAAGCATATACAATAGCAGTAATAGAAAGCATGTTCATGATATAGGTGTTAAATCATATAAGAAGGTAAGAAAATGAGCATTAACACAAGATTCATAAGCAAAACATAACATATATTAATGCATAAACACAATAAGTATCAGGAACAGAACATCATTTCTTTATTGGTGTAAGCTAAATTAAATGTAGAAAAATAAAACCTGAGTCTTCCTCCATCTCCAAGCAGAACCATCCTCTTTATCCATCCTACCCAAACCTCAACAATCTTCCTCCATCGATATACATAAGGATTTCATCAAAGGGATGAAGGACATCTCAAATAAGGAAACAAAGGTTTCTTATAACTTGGGAGTGTAGGAGGCACAGGGATTTATTCAAACTTGATCAGGGATGTAATCAATTATAATATCAATATCTCATCTCTCTTCCCCTTAGGCCTTCCCATGGAGGTTTATTTATACTTCTCCAAGTTATTTTTCTCAGTTGGGAAACAGTTGGGTCACAGGTTACAGTAGGTGTGTAACAGGTAAAACCCGTAAACTCAGCCTAAATTTGAGGAGATTTTTTTTTTTGTGTTTTAACACATATACACAGGTTGGGTATAGATTGACCTGCATGTACATGCTTTTTATACAGGGAAACATAATGTATGGGAAGTAAAAGACCGTTTTTTAGAATCAAATATACCAAGAGTGGTAAATGGTGCTATAACGCATGGAAAGAAAACCATCATGCCCAAAAATATGTGTGAAATCCATACACAAAACCATATGTAGGTCCTCCCACCTAATATAGTGTCCAAAAAAAATTTCCCATGCCATTGCCTCGAACCCCGTGCAAGGGGGTTGTCGCCCCCCCACATGTGGGGTAGTTATGGAAAGAATATAACACAACCCAAAAAAATCCTCAAGATGTGGTATAGTCCTAATTTGAAGATATTTCCCCCAACGTAGGTGAAAGGGGAACTTTTCCTAACAATATTTCTCTTCTCCTTGGAAGGTAGGTTAGTAGGTAATTTCCCAACAACTAAGAAATTTTCTCTATCAGCAAACCAAGGAGACAATAGTGAAATAGAAAAGAGGTTCCTATCCGGAAGCTGATCATCTATAATCTTCTTATTTTCTATAGGCAATGTTAGTCTAGACAAAAGATTTGTATCGACGTTTTCCATTCTTGGCTTGTCAATAATTGTTAAGCCAAAATGTTGAACCAATAATAACCATCTAATGATCCTAGTATTGACATTAGGTTTATTCACAAAATATTTTGTTGTTTTATGATTAGTAAGAACAAAGACTTGGTACCCATTGATATAATGTCTAAACTTATTTAAGAGGTGCAATATAGCTAAAAGTTATCTTTTAGTAAGTGTGTAATTAAGTTCAAATTTGGAGAGGTTCTTATTGATTAAATATATGGCACATGGAAAATTGATTTCCACTTTCCCCAAAGATGCTCCTATAGCTTTGTCTAATGCATCAATGTGGGTTTGGAAAGGTAATTCCTAATTGGGGCCTCATAGAATTGGTGAAGTGGTTAATCTTTCTTTCAGATTTTCAAATGCCTCTTGACATTTATTTGTTTAACAAAAATATGAATACTTAGTCAACATCCAAACAATGGTGAAGCCAACTTGCTAAAGTCCTTAATGAATATTTTGTAATATCCAGCTAACCCAAGAAAAATTCTAACATCCCTTTGCTTCTAAGGTACACGAACCATTTTTATGAAGGCAATCTTGTTAGGCTCAATGTGGATCCCTTCATTAAAAAGGATGTGGCCTAGGACAATCCCTACATTCATCAAGTATTCACATTTTCCAAGACTTAGGGAGAGATTCATTTCAATGAATTTCTGGATAACATTGCATAGAATGGATAAAGCTTCTTCGAAATCATTTTCATAAGTGAAAAAGTCATCCATGTAAATTTCAACTATGTCATGAGCAAGATAAACAAAAATACTCAAAACTACCCTTTGGAAGGTAACAGGGACATTTCACAAGCCAAATGGAAGGCATCTATAGGAAAGGGTCCCCCATGGACATTTGAAGGTGGTATTATCCTAATCCTCGGGGTTGAACTCGATCTAATAATACCCATTAAATCCATCTAGGAACAAGACAAGCTTCTTCCCTACAAGTCCATCCAAGACTTCATCAATGAAAGATAAGGGAAAATGACCTTTCTTTGTAGCCTTGTTGAGTTCCCTATATTCAACATAGATCCTCCACTCCCCATTTTTCTTGGGTACTATGACAAGAGGGAATATACATTCACTACATGAAATGGGGTAGATTAATCTTGCATCAAGTAGTTTTTGCAATTATTCTTTCACAATGTCTTTGAGGGAAGGATTCATTCTCCTCTGAGGTTGGTGCTCAGGTTTACATCCCTCTTTAATGTAGATATTATGGGTAAAAACCAATGGATGCACCCATTCATTTGCTTATAGTCCCAAGCAAAAGCATCGAGATAGCGTCTCAACATAGTGCATAGTTTATCTTCTTACTCTACTGAGAGGAAAGGGTTGATCTTTAGAGTTTTGGATGGATTGGTTTCCACAATATTAGCATGCCCTTGATAAAAAATTCCAGTAAAAACCTTATATCATGGATTTTTATTGGGTTTCCATAAGGATTCTTCTACTAGCTCGTCAATTGGAATGGCAACAGGAGGTTGATTTTGCAAGAAACTATCAATAAGTTCATCCCAATCTAGTTGTTTGCTTCCTACAATAGTGTATAATGTACAAATTGGGTACATGGATAACTGATAAAAATATTCCTCCTCCTCCTCCTCTTCCTCTACCCATAAAGGTAAATCATGCTCAATATAGGGTTTACCAAGATTGTATAAAACAAGTTTCTTTATGAGATGCCAATTTTTAATACTCATGTTTCCAACCCTACAACTAATGTAAACATCAGCAATGGAGAGCCAAAATATCCCTAAAATGAGAGGGTACCCATTAAACTTGGCTTTGGGTTGGAGCACAAGGAAGTCTATGAAATGCTCCCAGGAGTCAATGGAGACCATCACATCCTAAATAACTCTCTTGAGGGCTACTATGGATCTATTTGTGAGTTGCAACACTATAGTTGATCTATGTGTATCTAAAAAGTGCCAGTGGCATGGTAAAAGGGCTCAAAGGCTCAGAGTGGAAGAATCTAGATAAACTTAGAATCTGATCGAAGTGCTCATCATCCTTTTTCCAATGATGTGAATGACACTCGAATCTGAGCTCATATGAAGAAGTTAGAGCAAGTCAAAGTTTCGGTTTGACTTGGATAGGTGGTAGGAGAATATGATGTGGAAAAACTCCTAGTGAATGGGGAAGCGTGAAATGACAGGCTACCATTGGTCCCATATTTCGCTTATCGCAGAAGCAAGTGGTTGAAATTAAAGAAAAACGGCCTCAAGCAATTCACGGTTGCAATGTGATATATCACAATCGCAGAGTGAGGTTGTAATTTGCAATATCGCAATTGCACATCGCAAAATGGGAAAAGTTTAAAATAATCGGCCCCTGGAGCAAGCCAAGTTGTGAAGCAATATATCACAATCGCAGAATCATGTTGTGATTTCCGATATCACAATTGCATAATCATGTTGTGATTTCCAATATCACAGTTGTAGTTCATAAAGGGGAATCAATCACATATTGTACCAACCTTGGTTCCTGCCAATTGCGATATGAGCATTTGGACCCGATTTCTTATATGTTGTGTTTAATAGCCCATCGGGTCTGTGGTCATTGCAGGACACTTGTTTTAAAGTCTTGGGTTTGTACACAGATGGAAAATGATGGTTGTGGTTTGTGATGGGTTATTAGTACCATTAAAGCCATTGGTTTAAGGATTTAATCACCGATTCTCTGTGTTTAAGTTGTTGGTTTAGGGAATTAATGAGTTGTTAAGAAGATAAGAAGGAAATATTACATGGAACTATTTTTTGGTATTTTTACTATGTTTAATAGGGTTGTACCTATGCACTATTCAGGGAATAAGGTTCTCAGTTGTTGAAACCAACAACCTAAATGTATCATTCATCTAAAACATTTTATTATGTAAAACTACCCAAATAAGTTATATATTGGGCATCCACACAATGAGAAGGAGGAGAGTAGGAGAGAGCAGCGTAGTTTCACAAAGCAGTGCATCAGCACCTGCTCTTGGTAGATGGCCAGAACCTTACTTCCGATATCAGAAGGTTCTGAGAGGATGCAGAAGCTTCATTTCTTCGAATTGGGTGTTCAGATAGGTGATTCTGCACAATTTTTCACTAGGAAGTCAGTGGTGTTGTCTGTATCTAGATCAAGGCTCTCCATTTGTCAACTATCTTCTAGATTGGAGTTATAAGGGTTTTTATGTAAAGTCTACTTGTAATTCTCCTCTTTTCATGCCACTTAATAAATTAAGGCCTCCTCACTATTGATTTGGGCCTGGAGACGTAGTCTAAATTGGACGAACTATGTAAACAAATCTATGTGTCTTGATTTCATGCATGATTATGTTTTTACTCTTCATTTATAAGATTATGTTTTCATGTTTTTTGATAACCTTAGTTACATGTAATTCTGATGCACCTATAAGAAAAATATCTTAGATGAAGTGGCATCAGAGTATGTCTTAGTTGATGGGAGTTGCATGAGTATGCTAACTAGAAACCAGCTTCAAAGGATGTGTGCTATGAAGAGGAGACATGGTAGATGTTGAAGCACATTGGGAAGAGACGCGGCCTTTTGTTGATAGGAAATTGCATACGTGAATGACCGAATTTGCAGTCATGGAAGATGATAAATAAATGCACGAAGCCTTCCTGAGGATGTCTTGAATTGGGGACATCATGTATGATGCATATGAGAAAAGAAGAGAGGAGGAGAAAGGAAGATCTGAAAGCAATGCTTCATCCACATCTTCTGATGCTTATGCATCTCATTCACCACCTTCCTCATCTTCTCATCCCTCGAATGAGGAGATTAACTAGAGGCTTCAAGAAGAGAATGTTGAATTAAAGAGGCTACTATGGGAAGAGGAAGAGGAGAAAGAGAGGTTGATGTGCCATTTGCAAGCTAAGGATGAGGCTTTGGAAAAGCTGCAACGTAACTCCCATGAGGTAAAGAGAAATTCTTGGACTCTGTGTATTTTCCTAATAATGATTTCACTGCTTTTGAAGAACTTACAATAGGTATCGGCTCTAAACTATTAAAGAGAGTGGGGTATGAGGGGAAAAGCCTCAACATTAATGGCTAGGACATCATAAACCCCATCAAAGTAGCAGAATTACTCCGACATACATGACTTGGGTATGTCGAGAAGGAGATTGGGGAATGTACTAAAATAGATAGCAGACCATCAATGATAGATGATGAGAAGCCCTCACCAATTCTTTTCAAATCAATTGTGGAGGTAAAATATTTTGATTTGTCTTTCGTTTCATCTTCACATAATATAGTTTTTGTTGGAAATGTGGAGATACCCATTAAAGGCACAATCATGAGACTCCTTACGATGGTGAGGTACAAAGGAGAAGGACATGGTTTTAATGGCCAAGGCATGACTCAGCCATTGGAGGTTGATAATTATTTGCAAGTTTGGGGTACACTGAAGGATAGTGCTCAAAGGTGTCAGAAGCATCCACGACATTGTTGAACTCGTCAAGGAAAGAGGATGATGGAAATACATCACCATCAACATATGGCAGTATGCATTGCAGAAAAAGAGTTGAGGCAAGCTCTCATTCCCATGATCATACCAGAGAAAAAAAAAAGGTATAACAAGTTTTAGTATTCTAATCTTCATTTTGATTACAATAGTATTGTTAATAATGAACAAAATTCACGGCATAGAAAAATTTGTAGTTTTTGTGGATTGCATAACCATGTGTTTGCTGAGTGCTGGAGGAGAATAATAGCATGAAAAAGGATGAGGTGTGAAATACCCTCTCCAAGGTAGGAAAAGAAGAAGAAGGTAAAGCAAATTTGGAAGAAGAAGACTTATTGTAGTCATTGCAATAAAGGTGGTGATCAAAGAGACACGTGTCAGAGGATCCATCGAGAGAAGCATTACAAGGACAAAGCGTCCATGCATGAACCAGGTGAAGGTGAAATATAGTTTTTCTAGATGTGGTAGAATGCCATGGCTTTGTTTTTAATTCACATGTTGCATGTTTAAACTATAAAAGTGATGATGTGTTTTCCATCACATACAATAGCAGCAATGGTTTTTGACTATATTTTTGTAAGTCATATGTTGTCGTGATGATGTGTTTCCCATCACTTGTTGAAGAAGCAATGGTGTTTGGTCGTATTTTGTAAATCATTTGTTGCAATGATTATGTATTTTCCATCACTTGTTGAAACAACCATGATGTTTGGCATTGTATTGATAGCTGGGGTATTGTTTCCATTTTATGTAAACTTGACTACAGAGTATGTGTTATAAACTTGTGGCAAGTGTGGGATGCTTGGCTTGTTATTTGTCATATAGTTAAGCATGTAATTTGCGACAGTATTGTACTACAGGTGTGCAGGGGATGCAGGTGTCATCTCATCGCTTATGGATCTAAAGGGAAAAGGTGAAGGATAAGGAAGGATCACCCGATTAGGACACTTGTGGTGCAAATAATGTACACAATAGTTGCAAATTATTTTAATGTTTTTGGAGGACCAAAAGATTCTCAATGGGGAGGATTGATCTAGGTGGATCTCTAAAAAGTGCCAATGGCATGGTAAAAAGGTTCAAAAGCTCAAAGTGGAAGAATCTTGATAAACTTAGCATTGGATTGAGGTGCTCATCATCTTGATTCCAACTATGCAAATGACACTCGAATCCAAGCTCATATGAAGAATTTAGAGCAAGTCGAAGTCTAGGTTTGACTTGGATAGGTGGCGGGTGAAGATGATGTAGTGGAACTCCCAACGAATTCGAAAGAGTCAAATGGTAGGCTGACATTGGTCCCACATTTCTCTTATTATAGAAGGAAGCAGTCAAAGTTAAATAAAATCAACTCCAAGAAAGTCAGGGTTGCGATGTGATATATCCTAATCGTAGAGTGAGACTGTGATTTGCAATATCACAATCGCACATCACAAAAAAGGAAAAGGTTAAAATATTCAGCCAAGTTGTGATGCGATATATCACAATCACAAAATCATGTTTCGATGTGCATGAGAAGCATGACCATTATTGTTAGTATGATTAGAAGTGTGTGAATAATAACCTTTAGCATTATTAAAATGTTTCTTAGGATTGTTATTATGTGCCATAAGAGATTTATTAGGCGAGACTTGTCTTGAAGAAATGAACGTTTCTTTCTCCTTTATCAACCCTTTACAAAAATCATCAAAATTAGGTTTCATGGTACTTTGAGATAATTCAAGAGCCCTATTGCTACTTTGGATGAACAAGTCAAAACAAGATGCCAATTTTTATTCTACAAGAATGATAGGAGAAGTGTTTGTCTTCTTGAAATATTTACCACAATTATTTAACTTTTCATTTAAGGTTTACAATTTAGCAAGACATAATTCTACTCTATCAAAATTAGTGGGATCTAGCTCATGAATCTTCTTTTCAAGGTAATAAGAAGAAACAACATCAGATTTATCAAATAAAAAAGCAAGAATTATCCATACCTCAACCGGGTTGTCTTCCTCCTCAATACTCACCTCAAGACTATCTAAAAATGTTAGACCAATGATCCCTCTTAGTTGATCACACTTTTCTTCCCATTTAACCAAGGCTTGAGCATCTGTAGGTTCCTTGTGTTCACCATTAACCAACCTCCATAGATTCTTACTCCTTAGAACATCAATCATTTTCCTTTTCCATGGAAGATAGTTAGAATCGACAAGTTCATGAACAAAAGCTACTTCTGACGTCATAATGATAGAATTTTTGACAAGAAATATAAATCCAACTACAAGAAATGACAAGAGAAAAAGTAGACAGAAAACTGTAAATTTATGCAGTTTGTTTTACCATCACTAGAAATCCTGAAAAAATTATCAATCTTCAATCAACGATAATTTTTCTTCCAATACTCCGTTTGAGCTTATTTGTTTTTAAAATTGGGTAGCTTGGTGAGAGGAACCCAAATATATACTACGTTCTAGGAAATTATGCATAGAAGGTAACAAAACCGACAAAATCACCGGGTGTCAAAAATAACACTCAATAATGCTCCAAATTCTCATTATAACCATTTTTCAGAAATGGCGTTACCACTCTGCATCCACTTATGTGGCCAAAATTCTAATTTGAACCATCAGTCCGTCGATCTTACACCCTGCAAAAAAAGGACTAAAAAACTAGACTAAAATAGGAGATGTTACAACCGGAAGATTGATCTCCTTGAGGAGAATCCGAAAACCATATAGATCTTACAGAAAAATAATCAAGAGCCCCATGAAAAAAAATCTGCAAAAAACTACATAATAAAGTTAGGGTTATAAGAAAAAAAACTCAAATATGTAGAATCATGCCCAAATCTAAATAGAAGCCTAATGGCAACCAAATAGAAAGAAAATCTACAAAAAATAATGAGTGCACGAGTAACAAAAAATGAATATACGCGTTGATGGTTAAATTCAAAGAAGATGCTAGATCATAGTAGCCATGGCTCCGATACCATGTTATAATATTAGATCTATTAAACTAGCTATCTATCTAAGAAGCCAACAATATATCAACTTATAAATAAGAACAAAAATATAAAAAGGAAAAACAATACAATAGATATACGTGGTTCACCCAATTGGGCTACATTCATGGGAACGTTGTCTTCTATGATCTCTAGAAATCTCCTACAATCTTACAAAAAGAGCAATACAAATAACCCGATACAAATAGCAGTATGCTATGAGCACATGATAAGATGTGATGGTATCAAAAAATGGTATATGCCTTAAGAGGCTCCCTTGACCCTATTACATACCCAAAGATGTGGAGGAATTACTCTCACATATTAAATGTGGGATAATATAATTCTCCAAAATAACACCTCTTTATATAATAAATGGATACAAGAGTATACTATGCCATAATAAATATGGGATATAATGCATTACTCTTTTACATAAGATTGTCAACAACTTCCAAAATAATACAAAGGCAATGTTACCTTCCAAGGAATATAACACATTCCAACAGGATGGTTCCATTTGATAACCATAGTAAGAATTATATGATCTCCATCCATTGTATTTTTCCTCACATCAATAAGGCACTGATCTTCTCATATATCACATTCAATCTTATACAATATATTATGGATTCATTAATTTGAAATTGATTTTCACTAACATGTTGTATTCAATTTTACTTTGATAGTATTATTTCCTATTTTCTATTATTGTGTTCCACAGAGGTTTGAACAAGAGTGAGAGAGATATTAATAAGTATATCTACTCCAACTAATGAATCTCCTAATATTTCCTTTCACTCTCATATGGTAATTCAGTGTAATTTCTTGAGTATTTAGGTTATGCATTTGAGTTTCCTTCATCATATTTATTGTGGCTCTTCACTCTATCCTTAGTGAAGAATTTCCCATAGTATAATTAGTTACTCCACCAGGGGGAATATGGTTAATGTCCTCAATATATCAGATGAAAGAAAATTAAAGACATAACCAAAATATTTAATCAATTACAGTGAATTGCCATCTAACAATCAAAGGGCATATTGAGTAATTGATTGTTTGGAGTAGATACCCTTGTCCAACCTTTGTCTCTTGCTCCCAATGTTCAAACCTATATAGAAAACAACAAGAGAAAATATATAACAATAATATCAAAGTAAACATGAATAAACAAAGTGAATGAAAATAAATTTCAAATGCATAAATACAAAATATATCATATGAACATCAAAATTGAGACAAGAAAGACAATTTTCTTTTTGAATTAAAGAGAAACAATACAATGGATGAATATCACCCGACTCTTTCCATAGGCACCGAATAAAACCATCCTTTGGATTCCTCCTTCATGGTCTAATAAAACCTCTCTTCTACAATATTCATCTCCAAAACATTCTATGAGATAAGGGAAGATTAACACAAATGTATAGAGGTATAATGAAGATCATGAAAGAGGGGTCTCCTCCTATGGAAGAGTTTAAAAGCTCAGGGAAGTAGACTCAGATCGGGCATAAAATTTACTAAAGTTCTACTAAAATAATATGCATGGCCCAATCCTTAGCCCAACGCATCAATTTATAGCCCCAATAAGTGGTTGGGGTCATTGTTGTATGCATCATAGCAAGTGGGTTCCATTATAACTTATAAACTCCACCTAAATATGCACAAGGCTATGCACAATTGATTTTTTTTTGGTGAATTTTGAAGGTATACAATGGTTTATTTTAGAGGAACTATGTATAGATGTGCATTTTCTTTAGAAATATCACATATATATGCTTTATTCCAGAACAAGAGGAGTGCATGGATACTCAAAAAATGTTTTTTGAAGAATATTTTAGAGAAAGGGAGTCTGCTAAAGGGAAAATAATATGATATCACAGTGTTTTATCTCAAAACATACATGGAAAAAGATTTTATAGTAGTTGAACCTCCCAAAATTGAATCAATAGAAAGGAAAAATGCTTTTATATTAAAATTTGATAAGAGGAATGCCTAAGAACATCTATAGGTCAACATTTTTTCAAGCATTTCCTTGTTTATTAAACTTTGAATCGTTCAATTACTTTCTATATATTTAGTGTTTTAATTTATTTTCTTCAAATAATATTTATACAATATGATTATTATCCTTTTTATTTTAAAATAAAAGACAAAAAAATAAAAAACACTTTTGTAATTAAAGTTCTATGTTTAATAAGTGTTGGAAGAACTCACATTAATAGAAAAATTTATGAAAAATAATATGAATTGTGTGTGATACTATACTTTCCCATCGAAAAGAAATATAAAGAAAAATAATGGCTAATTGCGAAAATGTTGATAAATACCTAAAAACAGAAAACTTCAAAAAATAAGAAAAAGTATTACCTAAATTAACATTTTTATCCACTTCTAATAATATATTTTTACATTTTAAGGAACAATGTCAATTTCATCTTTTATTATTTTTATAAGTTTTAGACATACAAACCTTAGAGGAATTTTAGTACAAACCTTTCATAAAAACATCCACTATAAACTTATCACTTTATTCAAATATAATAAAGTATTCAAGCTTCTAGCATTATGACTTCATTGCCTAAAAATCATGGAAAAACACCATTGAGTACAAAATGTTAATTTATTCTTCATTGACATAATATTTTGCTAACTAATAGGTATCATTTCTGGTATGAAAATATATACAAGTACATATTTTCTTTTTATTTATAATTAAGTTAATGATGAATGCTAAAAATACAGAAACTCATGAAAAGGGAAATGTAAGCATATCCAAGAGGGTTATGGAGGGTTTTCGATGTTGGGATCTCTTGGGCAAGGCTATGGATTCATGAAAGTAGTGGACTAATTTCAATGGAAAATATCCTTACCATATGTATTATTAACTAAAAATCTATAAATTAAATTACTTTTAAATGAAATTTTGGGCAAAATCTCATTTATTTGAGTGTGCAAATTTAATCGGTCATTTCATAGTATTTATTTTCAACAAATTTATATTTGGTGACAAAATCATTCATAATTCCATATTTCTCGATCTATATTTTTTAAGATTGCACAAAATAATATTATTCCTAATTCGATCTATATATTGTAACTAGGTATAAAATAATAACCTTCTGAATTTTCTCATAAACCCATTGCAATTTAAAAATTTCTGAATCTCGAAGTTTCGTCATGACTCCATGACTGGATTGCAAAAAGTAATATTATCCATCACTGGATTGCACAAAGTAATCAGGTGTAAAATAATAACATTATGAATTTTCTATATTTACATGGAGAAGTGTAAAATCTTACCTTCTATAATTACATGGAAAAGTAATATAGGCCAATAAAATCCACTTCTAAAAAATTAATGGAAAGGTTATTTTCATGCCAGACGTAAAAACATGATTAGGATCCTTCCAATAAAAATTAGTATTCTAAGTTAATTTCATTCTAACTTTTGGTTTTAAATTCTTGGCTCAAATTTGATTTAAATGGTTAAGAAATTTGAGATTTTGAAGAAAATAAATAATATAAATATACTATGAATTTTTTCCTCCCTGTAACATAACTTGTTTTTTTTCCGCTTCTCTTTTCCTTCTGGTTTTTGTATCTAGCAAAGGCTTAGTCTCACGGAAGCACATTATACTTCCTATTCAGGTGGCACTCCTAACTATAGGTTTATATTTTGCAAAATCTCATGGATATATATTCTTTGACTTCAGACTTTCTCTAATAGTCTTGTCATTTTCTCAGATTTCACTTTTTTGCATACTTTCAGAAACAATAGATACAGAAAAAGACTATTTACAGTCTCTTTTTTGGCCATGTTTATAGCAAGTGGCTTCTGCCAAAAATATATACTATTTAGCTGATATGATATTAATATAAAATCTAGCTTTTTTTGTACTGAAAAAAAAAGGTATACTATGATAATGTGATAAACTTATAATTAATGAGTTTGTTATTTTTAATTTCATTTTATTCGTTCACCTGAATTTCAAATTTTGAAGTGAAAGATTAATGTTAAGTAAATAAATTTTAAACATTTTTAAATTAATTTCAATAATCAATTTAGCTATGCCTTGGCTTTTATTTAATTTGGTTAGCTTGATATCTATGGATCTTGGCTATCCACCTCCCACAACTACCATCGCAGTCTTGTCATATGAGGATTTCCTTAAAAACAATATGTGGGATGTAGATAATAATCCTAGACTATAGTATATAGGTATTAGAGGACTTGAGAGTTTTAATTATAGAGAATTCTTTCATCCATTCTATTACACTTTAACTTAGAATCTCTAGAGTGTTTACTAAAAATGCAAGGGATACTTAAGACTTTTAGATATTTTGCAATAATATTGTTCCATTAGTATACTTAGAAGAAAAAAAAATATGTAAAACTCTTTATTGTAATAAAGACTAATAAGAATGGCCACCTCTCCTAGTTCTATTTGAATTAAATTGGAAAATTTATTACATGGATTGAACCAGTTTATATCTAACACCTTTTTTAATTATTTTAGTAATACCTTTAACTCTTTTTGCAAAATTAGGAATAAATATTCATAGAATATTTAAAGTTTGAATTTTCTTCTTTTATCTAGGTAAATATCAACTCTAAATTGTTTACATTTGGGGCTGATTCTAATACCATTATGAGAAATTTTGGATTTAAAGACAATCGAAACATTCTAAACTTATTAAAAACTCATTGTAGGTTTTGAATATCATTATCTTCAATTTTTATGTATATAGTTATATTATCTAAATAGATAAGAATAAGCTTTATCATTTTCATCAATGAAGACAATATTCATTGTTCGTTGATGGGTAACTGTAGAAATCATTAATTTGAAAGGTATCCTCTCATACATGAATGTACCTCACAAATTTGTAAATGTTATTTTAAACTTGTATTTTGGGATGAGAGTAATATGGCTATAGCTAAAAAAAAATCCATATAACACTGAAATCCTACTAACTTCAACTACTTTCTAAAGAATATGGACCTTCTTAAGAAGTGGGTAATTATCTTTTAATATTCCCTATTCGAATTCTTGAAGTCTATGCATAGTCTAATTTTTACACTCCTTTTCTTATAGTAACAAGATCGACTACCCACTCAAATGACCTAAGGGGATTTTTTTTTTCTTCATCAAAGTACCTTTTAAATTTCTCTCTCAATTTATGGTAGAAATATGAGATAAACTTTTCTCCTTTTCTGTCTGAAAATTTTTATGCTTTTTTAAGGAATCCCATGTTCAATAATTTGTGTGTTATAGATCATAAAATACTTATACATCTTGTTAGTGTCAGTTTTGTCGTACTGCTATCAGTGATCAACATCTGCTCTTTTGGATTTTCATAATAAGAGTCTCATACTATAAATTTTCATCACTCCATTAGGTCATGGATCCACTGATGGTTGAGGTCACTTTAGTTTTCCCTCATGTCCTTGCTAATCTTTATTGGCATTTAACCATCAAATTCGACTATGTGGAAACCCTAAACCTAATGGGACCAAACCCTATGACCTAATGAAATGAAACTACAGAATTAAAATGAACGATGACTAAAGACTATGGAAAAATGAATCAGCAAGTATATTTCATGAGGGAAAACTGAAAAGACCTCAACCATCAGCAGATCCATGACCTAATGGAGTGATGAAAATTTATAGTATGGGACTCCTATTATGCAAATGCAAAAGAGCAGATTTTGATCACTGGTGGCAGTATGACAAAACTAACACTAACATTGGCTCTAATGGGGATGGTAGCTCCTTGGAGGTGCCAAGAACCATATATCTCTAGGAACATGTAGATTAGTGCCTCATCCATTGGGAAACGATAGGTCTTCAATAAACAACCACTCAATGGGACAAGAATTTGATCTAAAAATAGGTCTAGGGCTTACTGAACTTTCTTTTCTTCTGATTATTCTCAGAATAAGGTTTGGATTTTCAAATACAGGGGGAGGATTTGGATCAGGATTGGACCTCGTGTACTTTCTCAAAGACTATGTGCTCAAATTTCAAAATTTTTATATTTCTTTACAACTTTCTGTTTCAGCCTAGAAAATTCTAAAACTCATCACCCAAAGTTTAGGAATTTATATGAAAGATATTACGGAGGTGATTAGTCTTTCGTTCCCTAGTATGGTTTCCACTATGTTACCACCTAGACTGACCTCAGGCTAAATGGAGGCAATTCTAGGGTAACCAAAAACCAAGCTTAGCCTTGTAGCTAGCCCTACAAGGCCGGGAGAGGGTTCTCTCTTTTAGAATCTCAGTCGAGATGACAGAATGAGGTAAGGATTTTAGGCTAGGTATAGTAGCTCGAAAGGTTTTGATTGAATTTTTTGGTGTTTTTGCCAGATCAGGAGGATCTAGGCAATTTGGGTCTGGGAAACTAAGTCAAAATTGTAGGGGATTCTATGGGGAAAGGTAGGTATGAGATTTAACACCTTAGGCTTTATGGGGTGAAATTATAGACTAGTGAGGAGCTACGAAGGGCATAAGACAATCATGGATCCTTCTCAAACAATAGAAAACATAAAATATTGAATGATTTCCCAAGGTAGAGCACTGTAATAATGGATTCTACCTATCTAACTTGATAACATTCAATAAGAAGCAATTATATAAAAGAGACATACATAAATAACAAGAGAACATAATAACAGAAGAAGAAACACATGCTAAAGGCCATACCAAAGGAATCCCATAAAAATAGCTGCAACTTTATTAGTTTCCTGCCAAAACTGCTAGAAAGTAATATGTGTTCAGTACATGAGCATCCAACTGAATCCAACCCTTGCCAGTGACAAAGGAAATACATGATATAGACATTGAAATCATTCATCCTAACCATCAAGGGTCGAACCATGAGAAGAGGAGTTGTTTCAACCATTTCTAAACAAGGACCATGAATCTAGGCAGTCAAACAACTTGCCTCTAAAAGAGGGGAAACTAATTCATTACCCTCAAAACCACTTTTTATCTAATGAATCTAGCATCTACTAGTGTTTGACTATTACGTTTATAAACCATGGCATTAATTACAACAGCAAATTCACCTCCATGAGAGAGAAAACAAGAAAATAGTCGAAATTTAGCAAAACAATCATCCTGAGTAAAAATACTCTACGCGCAGCACCACATTGAGTCCACTTTTGGAGGCCTTCCCATCATCCAAATTGAGCTCACGATAGCTCATTGGAAATTTCTTCAAGTCTAGTTTCTGGAACACCTAAAATTTTTGGATTTAGAGCTCGTTGTCCCCCTCAAAAACTGATTCTCCCAAGGCTACTTCTTGTGTCCAAAAACTGGCAGAAAGGTCAAATTTTGAATGTTTTTGGACCTTCTGGTGAACTAATTCGGCTCCAAAAATTCTGAAAGTTACTAGGATGCATGTCCTTGATGCCCTAAATCCAAAAATGCAAGCCATTTGTACATTGGGTTCCCCTAAAAAAGGCGTAGCACTAGTGGCGCTGCGCTTCTAGGAAGATTTTTTGTGTATTGAATTTTGAAAATTCAAAAATGACAAAATTTCCTCAAAAACTACCCAAAATTGGTATGAGGCACCACCATCAACTGCTTTGATTAACCAAGGAGGCTTCAACCAACATATTTAATCTATCCTCCTCCTTTTTTCCTTCTAAAGCCCTCCTTAACCTAGCCTTCAACTTTCTGATCCTCATGTTACAAATTTTATTGCGAGTCATGTAATGGTATGCCATGTTTCTAAGAATTTTCTTGTCCATATTGATCTTCTCAACAAGATGTATATTAACTCTTTCAAGCCAAGACTCCCTATCATTTTCAATTTCTTGCTCAATAGGAGTCAAAGTGACATGAGCCTCTTTGTCATTTTGCCTCTTCTCTTTCAGTTGTTCAAGCTCCATGAGGACCTGTTTATCACTTAATTGTTTGTTCTCTTGTTCCAAGTATGTGATGACAAACTTGGTTCTCTCTAGGTTGTCTGCCAAAGCTTCTATTTGAGCTTCCCTTTCTTGCATGATGATGTCTTTGATGGTTTCTTCGTCTTCAGCCTCCAAGTCAATGATATCAACTCCATGATGAGTATAATGCTATTGCAGCTTCTCATGCTCAGTCAAGTCAAAATCTCTTTCCCCCTCATCATCCAAGTCATCCTCCTATACCTTTTCCTTCCCTTTATTCAACTACTCAACCTTTACCTTTTTTGTTGATGTAGAAGGCAAAGCCCCTTCCACACCCTGTGGAGATAACATTTGCCTATGAACTGATGAAGAAGGCAAGGTCCCTTCCACATCTTGTGGAGAAAACACTTGCCTAGCAGCTGCAAATAAATTCCTTCTACCTCCCTGATATGTCAAGAATACTGTCACCTCATCAGTTTTTGTCTCTTTGTGTTCCTCTCTTGTTTTCACATTAGTAGAGGGCCCACCTGTTCCTTACATCATGGATGGAGTAATCTGAGGTCCCCTGAACATGTCATGAGAAATGAAAGTCTTCCAAGGGATATTGCGGAGACTGAGATGATGAAGAACAATAATTTTGATCAAGGAGTAATGGTAGATGCTCTTCATCTGCTGAGTGTATGGCTTCTTTTGCACAAGGTAAGCCATCTTATCAATGTTTCTAAACAAAAATTAGGGGAGGTTCAACATCTTTGCCCTTGTAAAGTGCATGAGGAGCCTGATATGGTAAGTATACAACCTGGAAAATCAGTGAAATATTTGATGATAATCCTCATCAAGGGGACATACTTGTTCTCCAAAAAATTGAAGGGGAAAAGCCTCTTCACCTAACTTCTGTACTCAGGCTTGATGTAAGGCTCATAATAATGCTCATCAAGGTCCTAAGCCTTTTACCATTTCTCACCAATATCAAGGATTCTGGTGGCCTCTGAAATAACAGATGGTGATACTGTGAAAGTCACCCCATCAAGAGTCACTTCGTTGTTATGTAGGTTAGCTACAAAGAGTCTAGCAAATTCATGATGAAACTGAACTCTCTCCACTAGTTCACAAAATTCATAACATTGAAGGTGTTTGAAACAAGAAACTACTAATGGAGAGGCTTGTAGTTCTGCTAGGTTGGTTGGCTCTTCTCTGGTAATTTTACCTCCCTTATGAGTCTTTCTCTATTGCCTTCTCCTTTCAACTGAACTATCACTTGCTATATCCTCCTCATCATAATCATAGTCACCTCTATTCATGTTTAACCAGCCTTCTTAGTTTGCAAAATTTTAGACAATAAAAGGGAATGAATGGGATACTCTAGGGTTTGTAGAGATGAGTTTGAGTGATATTAGAAATGAAAATTTGTCTAAAACTTCACATATTCAAGCCAATCATGAAGCAAGGTGATAGTACTTGGACAAGGTGAAATTTAGAGGAAATTTGGTAAAAATCCTAAGATTGGAGCATTTTTATGGTTTGATGCCCTACACGCAATGCTCCTGCACAGATGCGTAGCGCCATACCCTACGTGAAGCACTCGTTGAAAATTACACTGTGAAAAAACACCCTACGCATAGCGCAAGGCCCTACGCGCAACACTAGGCAAAAGACCTCCAAAATCGCAGCACGAGTTGCCTACGCGCAACACCAACCCTGCTTTGCTAAAAATCGCTTTGAAATTGCTTTTTTTCTCCTCACCTTTGGTTTCTTTGACTTGAAAAATAACATAATGAAATGAAAGTAAAACGAAAGGGGTTTATATATGGACACCATTTTAATTTTTATTTTTGAAAACCCACTTTTCCAATGTTCTTTGCCTTTTTGAAAACCCTGTTTTAATGCTTGTTTCACTTTTCCCTTTGTAGGTTGATTAACTCATGCTGACTTGACTTTTTATAGTGTTTGTAGTAGTGTTTGTAGCTAGGCGGTATTGATTGATGCTTAGTAGCAGCTAGGAATCAATATTACATATAGGAACATGAAATAACATAAGAAATGACAATAAAAACAAAATACTATTGTTTCACCTCAAAACATGTTTTGAGGTGAAAATTACATTAAGCTTTAAAAAGAACAACTTTTTACTTTCCAGATACTATGCTTGAGTTTATTTGGCATCCTCATGTCCTTGCTGATATTTTTTGGCATTTAACCGTCAAATTTGACTATGTGGTAACCCTAAACCTAATGGGAGCAAACCTTATGACCTAATGAAATGAAACTGCAGAATGAAAATGAACCATGACTGAAGACTATAGAAAAAGGATCAGCAAGTATATTTCATGAGGGAAAACTGATGTGACCTCAACCATCAATGCATCCATGCCCTAATGGAGTGATGAAAATTTACAGTATGGGACTCCTATTATGCAAATGCAAAAGAGCAGATTCTTGTCACTGATGGCAGTATGACAAAACTGACACTAACATTGAATCCAATTGGGATGGTAGCTCCTTGGAGGTGCCAAGAACTGTATATCTCTAGGAAGATGTAGATTAGTGCCTCATCCTTTGGGCAACGGAGTCAAAACTCTTCAAAAACTAAAAATTGACACAATGCAAACCAAAACTGACTCATGACTCAAACTGTGACTATAAACTAAATCAAAACTAGCAAACCTTACACATATCATTCAAACTTTATAGCCTTCACTTTGGGCCCCAAGCTGGAATGACTGTGTACTTTGAAATCTTGCAATGAAAGGGAAAATGGTATGTACAATGAACATGTCATAATTTCATAAATCACCTCAAAAGTAGTAGTGCTTCAGGAGCCTACCATTAACTGGTCCTCCTGGGCACTCTTGATCATCCATCTCCTTGAGGAGAAAAGTATTCTATCCTTTGTATGCTGCAATCTTATAGGGTCCTTTCCATAAGTTTTCGAACTTATCATGCTTTCCTTTGTGCTCATTTCGAGCATCCCACCGCAACACTACATCCTCTAGCTGAAATTTGTCTACTTTAGTTTTCCGATCATAAATCTTCTTGATCTTTTCCTGTAATCTGAAAGTGTTTTGGAAAACCTCATCCCTTGTTTGTTGCAGATGAATCATATAATCGATTCTTTGTTAAAAGTCATCCTCTTCACTGCCAGCTTCTTGTAATAGTCTCATAACCGAAACTGCAAGAGATGTTGGAAAGACTGTGTCGATGCCATAAACTAGCTCAAATGGAGACATACCTATGGATTTCTTGTGGCTCATTCTGTCAGCCAATAAGGCATTAACCAACTTTCTGTGCCAATTTTTCTTTTTTGTTTCCAGCATTTTCTTAATGATGTTCACCAAAGACTTATTTGATGATTTAGCCAAACCGTTTCCCTGCGGGTAATATGCTGTAGAATGACCCAAAGTAATGTTATACTTACTGAAAAATTCGATCATCCTCTTTGATTTGAATGCGGCTGCATTATCTGTGATGATTTTATTAGGACAACTAAAATGATAAAAATACTTGACTCTAGAAATTGGATGATTACTGTATCTGTGGCTTGTCTGGTTGGAATAGCTTCAATGCACTTGGTGAAATAGTTGGTTGCTGTTGGTTGCTGTTAGGATCCATTTGTGTTGTGCTGACGATGTTGGATGGATTTCCTCGATGAAATTGAGTCCCCACTACTGAAATGGTGCATTGACTTCAACAGGTTTTAGAGGAAGAGGCAACAATTTTATTTTTCCTTGAAATACCTGACATTCATGACTGCTCATGACTGTCTTATATACATCTGAAAATAGAGTCGGCCAATAATAACCTGCTCTCAACACTTTATTTATTGTTGTCTTCTAGAATAAATGACCACCAAAATCACCTTTATGAAAGTCATACATTACCTACTGAGCTTCGTCTTCAACCAAACAGTTAAGTAAAACACCTCCAGATCTTTCCAATAAAGAGCATTATTTAAAATACAGAATTTGGCGGCTTTGAGTTTGAGTGATCTACCTTTATTCTTTACCATTCCCGAAGGTGGTGAAAGATGTTGAAGTGCATACACTATGTCTGAATACCATGGTGATTTAAGAAACATTTCAGACACCTGAATGAGAGATCCTTCTTCTTCATCTTCTAACATGGCTGTGATGAGATTGATATCTAAAGCATGCAAATTTGATTCAGCCATCAGTCTCGCCAAGCCTTGTCCTTTGATCAATTTTGTGGGTTTTATCTCTAGATAATATTCCAAGATTGTTGCAATCCACTTCCCTCTTCTTCCTTCCATATCAGTTTGTATTAGCACATCCTTTACTGCTGCATTGGGAATGATGTGTGAGTGCAAAATATTCACTCTGAAATCCTTTGTAACATCCCTCCCTTAAAAATAAATAATAAATAATAAGAACTAATAAAAATATTACAAAAATAATAATTAGTA
>APFE031648923.1:1843-15235 GCA_000404065.3 Pinus taeda | reverse complement strand
AGCAGAATCCTACACAATTGAGCCTACGGTTGGGAGGAGAGTCATCCCCAAATCTTGTGGTCACTTCGCAGCCAGAAAGTACAGGTATAATTTCATTGAAAGAATTGTTTTCCTTTTGACATTAATTTTACTTTTACTTGTGCTGTTACATAGGGTATCAGAGCGGGTTTAATCATTAGGGCCTATGGGCATCCGGAATTATAATTGTTGGAAATTTTAACCTGACTTGTTGAGTTTATCAGACGTTTCCATTTTCTTCCCTGGTCTAGATGAGTTTAACAGACGTGTCTTTCTTGTTCCTGGGCCATCTGTCATAATTGCAAGAAGTGAGCAATCCTATTTCCTGTTAATTATTCAGATGCAGATATTTTATGTTATTGTATCAGATCGCTCATTAGATGTTCTCAACTATTCTAATTTCTTGTTTACAGCTTGATACAAGAGTTGGTAGAAAGTTTTTCTAACTGCTCAGCACATAAATCTGTAGAAAAGATGGTCATTTTTAACTAACCACTTACTTCCTGTTGATGTTACATATTCGGAGATCGAAGATTCAGTGTGAGCTTCTTTTATCTTTGTTTCTGTACACTGTAAGCTGTGCTTTGACTTATCTGGAATTCTACAGATCGTTTAAGCGAAAGTTTATATTTATTGACAATTTGCTTTTACGGTCCTTGGAGTTTCCATGTATCTAACTTTCTTTTCCGTGAATCGCTGCTTAGAATAGGTTTCCTTTTGATTAAAATCTTCATAATTACTTTGTTTTCTCAAATTTGCGTTGACATCGCTGCTTAAGGTCCGTATATTAGAAATAAATGATCAATTCTCTGCGTAGCTTTTACTCTGTATACGGTTTAATTTTTGCTCATATAGTCATGATTCTGTTCATTTCTGTTGGACATGTTATCCGGGTTCATATCTCCTTTTTATCTTTCTCGCGATCTTTTTTTTTTAACCCGTCCTTTTTTGACGTTTTTGTATTTGTTTTTTTTATTATTATCAAAATTGCTGTGGCTTTGTAGATTGCCTTAAATTCTTCCAGATTGATTAAATTACCTTAAAGTCACTCATCGGGTATGGCAAAACACATATAATATGTTTAAATTGTTGCCGCTTGGCAGATGTCCTATATCTCTAGATAAATTTCCTTGAATGCTTCCGGATTGTTTAAAGTACCTTAGAGTATTAAGTACCCCAGATTCGCTTTGTCAGACATTTCAAAGCACATATGCTAGTCAAATACAGCTTTATATGGGGCCATTCTCTTCAGCAAATCTCGAGCTTCCGACCGACTTGTCAGAGATGCAGATAGAATCTTAATGTTTTTCAAGGTTTTCAAAAAAAAAAACGTGTTATGACAAGGTTCAGGAGAAATAATTAATAGCAAGTCTATCTGTTGTTTAAGGTTTTCCGTTTCCTATTGTAGCACTTTCTAATAAAATCTCATATGCCATTTCGAACAGCCCTATTTTGCCAATTACATTTTTTTAACAGATAAAATTATTATGGCCAGCTCTAACTTCTTAAAATAGATCGGAATGAAGCACAGAACTTAGTTAAATCTACTTGGCTACTCTAATAGAATCGCCTAATAAAAGTTGTGTGGTAGATTACATAACTAAAACTTATTTTAGTGAAAGGAGCCGTGTTAAATGGCCCTTTTTACCGATCGGTTTTACCAGAAAGGCTGTATAATTGGGTGCTTCGAAGCAAAAATGTTTTCCCTTGAAAATTTTGTTAAAAATCATGGTTTGGAAAAAAAAATTCCATTTTATGCGGGTTTTTTTCAATTTCCCCCTTGTTTGATTTTTTCCCCATGCCGTTATTTCTGATTTTTCTCCATGTTTTGTACTTGGTGAACTTCTCCCAGTTCACCAGAAAGGTTGTTTAATTTGGCAATTCGGAGCAAACTATTTTTTTTACTTAAATTCTTTTTGTGAAAAATCATGGCCTATTTTTTTTTTTTTCCTTTTTATATTTTGTCCCATGCGGATGTTGTCGATTTTATGTCCAGTTCTTAATTTGCTCTATTATACTTGAGAATTAGCCTGTGAGGATTGAGGGTCAGGACAGCAGGGGTCAGTCTATTTCCAACAACCAAAAGAAGACGCGTGGCTTCAGGAGTGGTAGAAAGTTAGAATTTGGAAGATATTTTTCTTGAAATAAGCCTATTTACTATCTTGGCACTGGAATTATCATTTTTGGATGTACTTTTGCAAAAGGATGCCTGAAGAGATTGGCGGTATTTTTGTATATGTACTATTAGATTGTGTTAGATAAAATTTAGAAACAATCTAGAAAGGAAATATCAGCCAGAGTAGGGTTGGGTCAAACCCTAGCTTTCAGGATTTTACCAATTCTGATTATTCTTTCTGTAGTTTAATTTCCAGAATTAATAAATACTTTAAATCAGCTGACAAACATTAATTTCCAAAATAAGTTCAATTCTGACTCTAAATTTGGCTTCAAAAAAAAAAAAATTTGGCTAGCTTTTCAGTGGATTTTTGCCCTTTTTGCCTTTTAATTTTGCTAACGAAAATAATAAAGTGTGTTCCCTATGGTGCATTGGCGAAGAATTTGGAGATTTTTTATTGAAAGTAGGCTTAGCCTGGAAGCCTTAAATCTATATTTTCTATTATAACCATTGGATTGCTGACAGGCAGATAAGACTTCTTTTGTAATTTACCATTTCGTGATTCTGAATCAATAATGCACAAAATTTAGCAACAAATCCTGGTTTGCAATCATATGTCTGAAGTTTAATTTCAGCCTTAGGCCATTCTAAGAGCTCTGTGCGTAGCATTTTGTACAGAGTCCTTTTTCTGAATAGGTAATGGGCAGTTACAAATCAAGCAATATCACGTGGCACATGCATAATGATTCATTTGTCTTGACTAAATCCATGGTCTATGTAGTTGTGTAACTCTCACCATTGGCCAGATTCCAGGACCGCAGTCAAAGAAAAATCAATCTCTTTCTTTCTTTTTAATTTCAGGCTGATGGGAGAACTATCATTCTCCTCTACCTTTAAAAGGAGTTCATGCATCAATGAATCATATCACCACTTTCAGAGCTTCTGTCTTGTCCTTGCCTGTCCATGTCTCTTCAGTCTTCTCATGGTCTTGGCCTTGTGAAGCCAATCTCTTATTTGGGTTTTGTGTGTTTTGTTCGTTATTCTCTGCAGAAGTGAGCCCAGATATAGATGTCAGAATATTTTTAGCTGTAGTTGTTGGGAGAAAAATATACACTAGTCTCAGCAGTATCACAAGCAAATAGATATGGACGTAGTTTCTGCATTAAATACGGCTGAGACTGATGAAGGATCTCCCTGTAGTGAGACTGCAAGGGATATCAGCCTGAAGGAGCTGTAATTCAAGCTCACAGAATTTTCCAGAGTGAGAGATTGGGATCAGTTTCACAGTCCTTGAAATCTGCTTCTATCTGCTTCTGGTACTTGTATGATATATAAGTATCAGAAACAAGGACTGCATGATTGCATCCAGATATATGATTTGTTTGTTGCAGGATTTTTCTTTGTATTCTGATGTTTGTTAGCACAATCATATTTTAGATGATTTTTGTTCATTAATTTTGGTTTTTAGGTATGAGTATATTATACTAGCCTTTACAGTGTCATTGAAATGCTAAGCATCCTTGTAACCCAGTCAATGGTCTTGAATATTTTACAGTGCTATTGAGAACAGGTTCTGTATGATTTGATGTATCTTTAGAGAGAAAGTTGTGTAACGAAGTGAATAGTAAAAGCCATCTTGGAATAAGTGTTGCAAGGTTCCTCAGTTTTTATCCAATCCGGCTCCAAAATCACCTTTTAGCAATTAAACTACTTCTTCAGATCTAGTATCGCTTGCTTTTTCAGAATTTTGGACATCGGGAGGTGCGGTTGTTCCCTTTTACAAGTTCTGTTGATATGCCCTTCATGTTTGAAGCCTTCCTTGGACCTGTCGAGTTTGTTTGTAGCCATCCATGTACCCTTTGCACATATTGCCTCTTATTTAGAGTCTGGCAGGTTTTTATCTCTTTTCATTTTCCATGATTGTGGACTTTTAACAGATTTTATGATATGAAGTGCATCATTCATGGCTGAGCATGATCCTCAGAGAGAAAATCTCTTTAATCTGCGTGTTTGTCTAAGGAACACACGAAACTTGTGTCTCTGGTATTGTCAGATGTCACTTAGCCCGCATATTGATGTTTACAACGTAATTTGCTCCCCACACTGAAAACTCGACGAAGTTATGGAGAAATTTGACACTTTATTCTACTCCCCAGATTGAAGATTTTATATGTACTGTTATTTGTGTAGGTCGAAACAATTTATGAGTTAAAATTTGCATTACATATTTATTTTAATTCAAAGCGTTGGTCCAGAGGTTTTATTAAGAGTTGCTCGGAACGTATATACACCAGAATTGCAACAAATGATAATATATCGATTACTCAGAGAGATTTCCAATTAGTTCAAGAAATCTCCATTGTTCATTTGAGACCTTACTTGGTTTACAGGACCTCTTCACTCAGAATCGAAATAAAAATCAAAACAGAAAGTTATTTACAACTTCTTTGGTGACAGGAATCTTAATCCTTTTTGCCTTCGATTACTTCTAAATGTTGGATTGGTGTCATGTGTGATCAAAGTAGGGAAAATTTTCAAAATCCAATTTTACTAGTAATTGATAGACTGAGATGTCTTCTAAACTTACAGTGATTGATTTACTTTCTGAACGAATTTGGCAAGATCATGAAATTGGACGAAAAATCATTTCGGGAAGCTTTTTCTATTAGTTGGAGATATCCCAAACCAACAAATAGATAATTTACAAGTTCTGGGATGCTTATTTTTACTACCATGTATGATCCCAAACTTCTTATTGCCATAATATGAGTTACAGAGACAAAAGCCTTATTGAGTATTGAGTGAAAAAAAGAGTAGATAGAAATCAGGCACTACAACATTCTCCTAGTATAGTGGCCAGTGGGAGGACCTGTGATGCGATTTGAATCACCTCTTTAATACATAATAGGTGTAGTTATCAAATTATCACCATGAAACATAGCACAGTTTCTACGCTGTACTAGAAATTAGAATCAATTTTATTTCTTCTTGTATATAGTCAAGAGACATATGCTGATATGTAATGAAAGAGGAAAAAAAAAATTCTACAAAGTACATGAATGATTTGTTGTGAACAATAAAATAAAGCAAGCAATACTTATTGAAAGTGATTGAAAATTGCACGAACTACAGATGAAGTCTTGATATTGCTTTCTTGGTCAAGACTCTACATTTTCCATCTTTTGTATCTCCCTAATTCCTTTTCCCTTCAACTTTGGGTTTAAAGTTAAGCGATTGTTATAGAATGTTTCTTTGGACTTTTCCCTTGCAATATTTCCTTGAGTTTGGACTTTAGTCCCACTTGATTGAAGAACATGGAACCTTAAAGATATACGCTATATATGTCATTTCAGTTTCAAATTTAACTGCTTCCCTGCTTCAAATTTAAATTGGATTTTTCCCTGCTCCAAAAGTGTTCATCAACTTGCAACTTGCAAATCATTTTCTGTTTTCTGTGTGTTATTTTAATTCTTAGCTATAACAATATAATATTTCACTATTAGGAAGAGATGAACAAGATACAACTCCATCAGAAGCTATATTATTTAGTTTTTCTTAATTGTCTACAAAAATTATATCAAACATGGTATTATGATTTTTAGCCATGATTTTGTTTGGGTTTAATATATATTTTTGTTCCTTGCAATAAGATATTTGGTAGAGCTATTTTTCATTTCATGTAACATATTTCATTTGTGAAGTCTCATTGTTTCTTTTGAATATAGCTATGTTGGAAATAGAGTGTTACATAGATTTCTGTTTGGCAGAGGCCTAGAATCTACAAGTGTTTCATGAAGCTTGATAGGTCTAACTATAAATCCTTTAGCCATTGAAAATATGCAGAGCATTAAACATAGAGATTTATTGATTTTTTTTATTTAACTGGTCTTAGCTTCACCCTATAACCTTCATGCTCCCTGAACAATCTCTGCACTCCGAAAACGATTCACTGTACTCCCACAACAATTCTTATTGCTACTAAACTTACAGCTTATTATCTACAATTATTGCTACGATTATCTGTTATAGCTTGTTGATGATAAGTGTTATCTGTTGAAGTTGAAAAATTATATAATCATCAGACATCCACTCTTCAGAGACATTCGATAAAATTGAAACTTATGGTTGGTCATTTGGCGGATTGCTATAAGTTATCTCTACTAGATAATTGATCATGTGTGATCATGTGTTGATGCTTTAAGGATTATCATTAATCCACTGCAAGAATCCATGTTTTAACTAAATTGCTGAACCTGGCAAATGAGAACTGAGGAGACTCTCGCCTTGCTGACAACGGACTATAATGTGTACACTCCATAGATTGTCCTGCCATTCTTCATATTTTCAAAAACTAGCATCATTCGGGAGGAAATTTGTAAGTGTATATTGCAAGATTGCAGGTGCCTAAATGTTTCAAACCACCAATAGGTCACAAAGATCTGAATGGTTCAAATCACAATATGAGGTTGATCAGTATGGACAGATTCTCGACAAGCTTACAATTTTCTATCTTAGGCAGGCAATTTTACGCCTAATTGTATTGTAATTTAAGGGAATTGAAATGGTGTTGCCTTCGCGGGTGCGTTTGCAGGAAGACCATATAATTAATAAAATGATTAATTTTTTTGGGGGGGGAGGCATGACCTTCCCCATCATCCGATCTGGTTCTGGGTCGGGTGGCAGTGTCTTTTCTTTATGGTGTGGAATATTTTTATGCTTGATTCATAAATTTTATGACTAAACATCAATACAACTTTTATACTGTGACATGAAAATAGTAACTGAATGTGAGGAAAATGTCACTTTAGTTTTACTTTGCTTGCTCATACGACTTTGTTCAAAGCATATAATAAATCATTCTATAGTACTAGTTTTTCTTCATAAAAAGGTTTACGTGGGTTATCCAGAAAGCTTCACTATGTAATTATGTTGTCCAGTCATGAAGACTATTCATGACCAGTTTCTTCATGGGCCTTAACTAGTTAAAAGACATCTACTTTGTAGATAATATACTTTCCACAGGATTGATGCTAATCTTGTACTAGGAAAAAGATTCTTTAGTCACGAGACTCGAAGCACTTCTTCGACTTTTGGTGGATATTGAACCACATCTCCGTGATTGATAGAATCTAGATCATTAGTACTCCTTATCTTGCATTCAATGATCATTTAAAAGGTGAATTAGTGGATGGATTGGATCAACTAGTGACTCACATCACATTGCAGTTTTTCTTTAATTAGCTATCAAATTTGGTATCTAAGGACAGATACATTCTTAGCAATAAGCTACAACAATCGGATTTATTCCTATCATGCTATGATGGTATGGTTAATGCATTGGATTCATGTTGAGATGTGATGATTCACAGGACTCCACAATTAGGCCAAGAGGGCCGGTTTATTTGATGATCTCGTGCGAGCCCATACGCATGAGGGAGAATAAGTAACACCATATGGGCCGGGAACAAAACTCAATCTGTAACAGCACAAGTAAAAATAAAATTAATGTAAAAAGGAAAACAATTCTTTCAACGAAATTATACCTGTACCTTCCGGCTGTGAAGTGACCACAAAATTTGGGGACGAATCTCCTCCGAACCATAGGCTGAATTGTGCAGGATTCTGCTACAACTGGCCACCCCCGAGCCCTCAATCAACGACTACTGCCAGTATTCCTAAGTCTTAGTACTCTCCCAAGAGAATGAAGATAGAACCTCAGAATCATCGAACCCCTTCCATCCTCCTCATCATTCATTAAATAGAACAAAACATTGGAAGGGAAACCACATGCACACCCTCCATGTGTCTGCATGCTACTTTTTCTTTATTTTCCTGATTTTTCTTATAATTTCCCCTTTTTTTATTAGAGCTTTAATATGGTTATTTTTATTTATTTATTTTTATTATGATTTATTTATTATTATCATTATTTTTATATATTATTATTTGTAATTATTTAATAGTTCTTATTATTTATTATTGATTATTAAGGAGGGATGTTACATACTCTCCCACTTAAGGAAATTCGTCCCGAAGTTAAGTTTTTTTATTTTTTTTATTTTTATTTTTTATTTTTTTTTTATGTTGCCAACACCCTCTGCTGAACTAGTATAACCAGCAGGCATTGAAAGTCCCCAAAACCCTGGGAAATCTCAAGGAATCTCTGTCCTTTTTCCTACTTTCAGCACCAGGCTAGGCCTGACCCGGTCTGTATCCTAGTCCAAGGCTGGCCCCCAAGGCTCGTGCCTGACTCAGACCTCATCTGCCCCAAGGCAGGCATCCGGTCCGGTACTCAATGACCACGGGCATCTCGCAGGTTGGCCCACTCCCTCCACAACTACTAAGGCGCACAGCTGCAGGCATCAAAGTCCTTTACATCCCTTCCAGACTTCGGCATCCCAATCCAATAACAAGCACGTAGCCTGGAAAATCAGGCACCAAGCCTGGAATCATCAGGCACTCGGCCTTCTCAAGATGGTCCCATAGCTCTTCAAGAGCTATCCATCAAGAGCTATACACAAGACAAAGAAACCACTGGCATATGTAGTGTTGATTGAGTTTTGTCCCCAGCCCATATGGTGTTACTTATTGTCCCTCGTGCGTATGGGCTCGCACGAGATCATAAAATAAACCGGCCCTCTCGGCCCATTTGTGGAGTCCTGTGAATCATCACATCTCCACATGCTTCTAATGCATTAACCAAACCATCATATAGCTTGATGATGTTCAATATACAAATGATATGAGTAGTAAATGAGCAGATACATGTAATTTGAACGGCAATTGCAATGCAAAATTAAATTTACTAGAAGATCATATAGAGTTGTGTTTTTGCAATAATGGGCGAGAGAAATGCCAAGCAACTGCTATTGGTAAAGGTAGTAATCGAACAATTAATTAGTGAATAATATGATCAACATTCGCAGAATGTTATTTATGTGTTTTTAGATCAAACTGAACCCGAGATGCAGGTGAAAAATGATCACTAAAGGTAAGTGCTATTTAAACTGTGCTTTTAAAGTGAACCAGTGGTGAGTGGTTACACCAGCATGCTAGTATACCATATCAAGATTATAGGATTACATAATTTTCCAATGAATTATTGAATCATAAAATTATATCTTAATTATGTCATACCATATAATAAGATATTAATGTGAATAAAAGAACCAAAGAATCTGCATGAGAAAGCAAATGAGGAACTAATGAATGCACCAGACTTTAAGTTATACTGATTGTTGAATCTTAATGCGAAGAATATATTTTTCCTTAGATACCAGATTGGATAGCTAATTAAAGAAAAATTGCAATGTGATGTGAGTCACTAGATGATCCAATCCCTCCACTAATTTATCTTTCAAATGATCATTGAATGCAAGATAAGGAGCACTAATGGTCTAGATTCTATTAATCACAGAGATGTGGTTCAATATCCACCAAAAGTCGAAGAAGTGCTTCGAGTCTCGTGACTAAAGAATCTTTTCCTATTACAAGATTACCATCAATCCTATGGAAAGTAACACAAAAAAAAAATGACATTTTCCTTTTACTTAGTTACTATTTTCCTGTCATGGTTAAAAAGAAAGAATACGACAGTAAAAGTTGTATTGATGTTTAGTTCAGTAATATGATATATGGTGAAGTAATGATATATATGACATAAAATTATGAATCAAGCATAAAAATATTCCACACCATAAAGAAGAGACACTGCCACCCAACCCAAAACCGGATCGGATGACGGGGAAGCGTCACACAGGTGGGAATTGACACCATTTCTTCGTAAATCACGAGAGATATGATTACTAACAGAGGCAAAATGACCTCCAAGATGCCATTTCTCTGCCCAAATTGACCACCATAAGGAATCAAAAATATAAAACTTAACACTAGCTAAATCATACTGATTTGAGTTGGCTCCGAGTGAACCATAGTTTTACCCTGTCACCTATAATGAAAGCAAACAAATGTGCAGTTGAAAGATGAAGATGGAACTTAATCACAAAATCTATAATTCAAAAACAAAAATTAAAAGGGATGTAAACAATTTGGCAAGTTCTCGAACAAAACAAACAAAGCTCCTCAAAGCCTTTGATAAAATTATTAACTATCAAATAAACCCCTGCAGTATAGTGTGCATAAAGACTTGCACACCTCAAACCAACAAAGCAAGATGACTCAAATATTCACCATAATATACAGGATGTAAGAAAAAAACAATGAACTGAAGATCCTAGAAAGTTGTTCATCCAATTTGACGAGATCTCTAAGCAAACATCAGCAAAGCACTGACTACAACTATCCATCCATGAGCCAACACGAATAACCTTCACTTTACAGATTGAGAACAGTAAGTAATGAGTGCGTAAAAATTGAAATTTAGGCCAACCCAATTCCCAATTAGAAGCAATAAGCAAACTCAACAATATATAAGGATTAAGGATTGAAACTGAGGACAACCGAACTTACACTTTCGAGCAAAAAGCATACACAACAATATACAAGAATTGAACAATATACCCAAAAAAAATTGGCCGCTTCCTGGAAGTAATCCACCTGAAACTTAAAAACAAGTCAAGTTAAAAATTCCAACAAAGTAAATTTCTGATGCCCATAGGCCCTAAGGCTTAAACCTGCTCTGATACCATATGTAACAGCCCATGATAGATATCTAATTAACTTATTAACATTGAATTTAAACTATGAAGATTACTTACCTCGGCTTACCTGTGGTAGAAGTAGGCTTACCGCAACAAGATTTGGGGACGACTCTCCTCCCAACCGTAGGCTTAATTGTGCAGGATTTTGCTACAACTGGCCACCCCCGAGCCCTCAATCAACGACTACTACCAGTATTCCTAAGTCTCAATACTCTTCCAAGAGAATGAAGACAGAACCTCAGAATGATCCCCTTCCATCCTCCTCATCATTCCTTAAATAGAAAAAAACATTGGATGGGGAAACCACATGCACATCTCCATGTGTCTACATGCCACATGCCCACCCTCCATGTGTCGGGCATGCTAATTTTTGATAATTTTCTTATTTTATTTATATTTTTATTTGTTATTTTGGTTATTACTATTTTTATTTTTATTACTTTTTATTTATTTATTATTTTATTATGATTATATTTATTACTTATTATTTGTATTATTTTTATTAGTTATTAATTAATTATTATTTTATTAAGTGGTTTAATTACTATATTCATTATTATTATTATTTATTTATTATTAATTGTTATTTTTTGTATTATTTTTATTAGTTCTTATTATTTATTATTTATTATTTATTATTAAGGGAGGGATGTTACAAAAGTTCATGAGGATTCTGAGTGTTGTTTAGCCGGATGTTTGTCTTGTTGAGAATAGTAACAGCAGCAAATGCAGCTTCACCCCAAAAGGTTGCATGAGTTCCAGACTCATCAATCATTACATGAGCCTTTTTTTGAACGGTTATGTTCATCCTTTCTACTACTCCATTTTTTTTAGGAGTCCTTGCAGTAGGGAATTCTCTTCTTATTCCATGTTCTTCACAAAAATCGAAGAATTCATCTGAGGTAAATTCCCCTCCTTGATTAGACCTGAGGCATTTGATTCTGAGATATGATTCATTTTCAACCAAGGCTTTGAATGCTTTGAACTTTTCGAAAGCTTCATCTTTGTGCTTCAGGAGTCCTATCCAACACATCGTGGAAAAGTTGTCAATGAATAATATGAAGTATTCTTCTCCTCGAGGTGACATTTTCCTGGATGGACCACATACATTAGTATGGACAAGTTCAAGTGGCTTACTAGCTAATCCTTCCTTCTCAAGAAAATTAATTTTGGTTTTCTTACCAAACTGACATGATTTGCATATTGGATTGCCTGGAATTCTGATGTCAGTGAGATCACGAACCGCCTGATATTTGCATGCTTTTGTTATCTGAGAGTAGCTCAGATGTCCCAATCTTTTGTGCCATAGCCAGTGTTCACCATTTTTGCCTAGACAACATTGTTTTTATCCTCCCTTGAGTATGAATAAATTATTAGGAGTTCTTATGCCTTTGATCATTGTTTCTCCCGTATCAAGCTCACAAACAATACATCCATTTGATCGAAGTATTACCTCATTTCCTTGATCACACATTTGACTAACACTCAATAGATTATTCTTTAAGCCATCCACATACATGACCTTTCCAGCTTTGACCTTTTCTTTCAAAAGAAAAGAACCTTTACCTTTTATGAGTGCAGGGGTGTCATTTCCAAATGAGACCTTCCTTTTTTTTTCTAAAGCACTATATGATTGAAGTTTTTCTTTGTCACCTGTCATATGTTTTGAGCATCCACTGTCCATGTACAACTGATTTTCCTATCCTTCAACATATAATGCTATACCACATCTTTTTTCTTGTGGTTATTTCTTTCTCCATGTTTTTGGACTCAATGAAGCTTGCTTCTTCTGAGTTGTTTTCCGAAACCTACTCTTGCATTCAGAATCTTTATGACCAAAGTTGTTACAAATAAAACATTATGTTTCATTTTCAAGAGGAGAAAAGTTATTGTAGGTTATTTTCATGATTTTAGTCTCACTCCCTTGATTTTGTGCTTCTCTGGTCATGATGGTCTTGTGGGCAACAGATTGAGCAGCTTTGTGTCCAAAGTTATGACAAGAGAAACATTGGCCATTGAAGAAATTCCTTCGATTATCTAACCTACCGTCCTGGTGATTGTAGTTTCCATAGGCATTTATTCTTGAGGCAAATTGAAAATGATTTACCTGCGGTTGGTTGTAGCTTCTATTCATCCTTGAAGTAGATTACCTCGATTTACTTGGTGATCTTTCTTCATCCTTGAGGTAGGTTGACCCTGATTTACCTGGTGATCTACTTTTTGCTGTCAATTGTCAACTTGTTCACTTCTCCTTGCTCTATCAAGATAAATTTTGGAGGTGGATGGTTTTTGTGCTTGAGATGCTTCTTCAGAACATCCAAGGCATGCATTGATTAGAGGAGAACGCTACACTTTGATAATCTCATCTAAAGTTTCAGATCCTTTAGCAAATCTAGGATTAAGAGCTTTTGTTTTCTCAATATCTTTTCTAAGTCCCACAATTTCACATTCTAACTTTTCATTATGTTTTTCCCATCCAACAACTTGGAATGTTAGAGTATCAATGATAATACTCTTTTCTTCTAAACAGATTTTAAGTTTAGAAATTTCTGTTGGAAATAATACTGGGGGGGGGGGGGGGGAATCAGTATTATCAAG
>APFE031648909.1:0-16782 GCA_000404065.3 Pinus taeda | reverse complement strand
AAGGTCAAGTTTTGTTCCTGTGTCTTAAAATTAATTTGGCCACGATAATATTTCCCGGTTAATCTTGTGTGCGTTTAGTTTGAGTAGGTTTGCTGTTAGCTTCTTTAGGGTCTTTGTTACGACATCCTGGCAGATTCATCGACTCCGAGCGAAGGGTCCCCATCTTCTGTTGCCCTCGAGACTCCAGTTTGTGGCGCTTAGCCCATTATTCCAAGCGTACAACCTTTGAACTCGCGAGCTCCAGGAGACGATCTTTACGAGTACTTTTATAACCCCATCTGGGAACCTTCTGACGGGTCTCAGCCTGCCACCCCTATCGGTACCCCATTTCCAATGGCTTCATCCGATATGGGTTCTCCAGTCTCTAGTAGCCTGACTGTTATGTCGGATATAGAGACTCCCATCCCAGCAACGTCTCCCGTCATACCCCCTATGACTTCTATACCTTACATCATCACATCCACTGGACAAGCGGTGCCAAGGCGTTACAGGTCGTTAAATGATGCTCGACGTATCTTTAATGAGAATCGTAATGTGGTCCCTACCACAGGATCTGTTGTTTCCCAAACCCCTCATACTGCCGTTACGGCAGTCCCCACCAACCCGACCGTTTGTGTTGCGGTATCAACTCCAGTTGTGAGTGCGGTCACAGCCTCATCCGCTGCTGTTTCTACAGGAGGCCCATCTCGAGGCCCTCCACCAGAACAGGATGAACCGTCCTCCTCTTCTAGAGTTGTACACCCTGCAAGTGGTGCTCCTCCTGCTTCTGAATTCATGACAGAAGAAGAAGCGTATTTTGATTACTTGCGTAATGTTCAGTACCTGGAGAGTCAAGGTCCGTACTATGATGCCGAGAATCATCATTTGTACACCTCTCTGCCCCAAACTCCTTTTGATGAAATTTCCGTTCCTTTGAACGTGGATTGGGGCACCACCGGATATGGTGGCGGCGTGTACCATCCAGTACAAGGACAGCAGGGACCACCTTACCAAGGTCAGCAACCTTACGTGCAGCCTGATTATGGGCAGCAGTTTATAGGTCAAAACTACCTTGGTCAACAAGAGGGCCTACAAGGACAACCTCATCAAGGACAACCTTTGGTCTCTAGTGGTCCGGTGTTTACTTATTTTGGGCAACCTTCAAGAAACTCGGGACAACCCAATACCCAACAAGGTCAACCAGGTACCCAACAAGGCTACCCTTCGGGGCAGCCCTACGGGAACCAGGCACAACCTCATGGGCAACAAGGTCAACCCGTAAACTAGCAAGGAAACCCTTCTGGGCAAGGAGGCCCGCCTTACATGCAGCAAGGTTGGCCTATCACCCAGCAACCCTCTGGTCACCAGGGACAAACCTCGGTTGCACAAGGGCCACCCCTCACCCAGCAAGTTCGACCTTCTGGACGAGCGAGGCCGCCCCCAATCCAATCGATTCGACCCCCTAGCCAGACGGCTCAAAATGCAGGCGGGTATCAATCCCGACCTCCTCTTTCAGGTGGGTTCCAATCCGAGCATCCATATCAAGGTTGGTACCAATCCCGCCCTCCGTATTCAAGTGGGTTCCAATCCCAACCTCCTTACCAGGGCGGGTATCAATCCCGACCTCCGTACTCAGGCGGGCATCAATCCCAGCCTCCGTACTCTGGCGGGCATCAGGCCCAGCCTCCATTTTTGGGTGGGTACCAATCCCAGCCCATGCATTCTGGTGGATATCAAGTGCCGCATGTCTCACAGGCTCAGTACGGGTACCAGCAGCCCCAGGGATAGAATCCTTACATCCCTTATCAGAATTACCAAAAACCGCAGGGTAATCCTCAACCGAATTATCCACAACCTGCTGGTCAATTTGGTAACCAATGGGGCGCTGGGGGGCAGAACCAGCAACCCGGTTTCGGGAACAACCCCTACGGACAAAATCCTTATGGACAAGGCCTCTACGGACCTGGCCCATCAGGACAAGGACAATGGGGGCAACCTGGAGCTGGGTGGAATTCTGGGTCCACCTCATATCTGCCGCAAATGTCGTTTAATCCTCAATTACCATTTCTAGCCACGTTGGAACTGCCCGATGTGTCAAAAATGACCAACGATCCCATTCTGCATGATCCGCACTAGCCACCAGCTCCAACTAAAATTCCAAGTGACTATCCCAAGTTTGATGGGAAGGCCGGAGAGGACCCTCAGGCCCATGTCATGACGTATCACTTATGGTGTTCGTCGAACTCATGGCTCGATGATTCGATCTGACTTCGCCTCTTTCAAAGGACTCTCATGGGTTCGGCAGCGAAATGGTATATCGAATTGTCTCGTGCATCTTTCCATGATTTCAATTCGCTAGCTATGGCATTTTTGAATCACTTTCAGTTACCCATTCGGTATGAGACGGGGACTCATCTCCTTACGTCCCTTAAACGGAGCACTGCTACACATATCTCCGATCATATTCATGAATGGAGAAGGCGTCGCAGGTTGATTAAGTTCTGGATACCTGATTTCCTCCTTACCGACTGGTTTACTACCTCCTTTGTCCCCCAGATTGCAAGGGACATCGCTATGGGGGCATGTGTAACTGAAGAGCAAGCGATCGCGCGCGCTCATTACTTAGACTTAGTCTATTCTCAGTCTGGTACTTTGTATGATTATTTGCCAGATGCCCCGAGGCCCGGCACATCCAAGGCTCCGCCCAAACCATCTGTTGATGGAGTCATCAGCTCTGTAGCCCAGGCCCCTAAGAAATCATCCAACTCTGGGAAGCAGAAATCTAGTTCACCCAACGAGAACTCTTCCCAGGGCATTGTTATTTCTGGTAATGCTTCCGAGGTGAATGTCGTTCAGTCTTCTATGACAGGCAAAGCCTCCAAGGGTAAGAAAAAGGAAAAAGGAAAGGGTAAGAATAAACCCGATCAATCCAAGCAGGAATCATCTAAACCTCCTGGTGAGGAAGGTGCTAAGCGTAAACCTAGGTACCCCTGCCTCATTTGTGAGGAAGACCACTATACTAAGGACTGCCCTAAGTGGGCCGAAGTTAGTCGGTTGTTGAAAGGTGCTCAAGGGATCCCTGCTGTTTTGAAAGAACCCTTTCCCTCTCAGCAGACCGAGATGGTAGCTGATCCTTCTTCGTCCTCTCCTTTCGGTTCCCAGGTCTTCATGGCTGGAACTATTCCGATCCATGTGTCTACTCGAGCTAAAGATTATCCGTCGTCCGCCGGGAAGGAGCCAGAGGTTCCCTCAAGCGCTCCTCCGTCCAGCTCTGGCCCACTTCATATCGAGAGGCCGAGCCCCGAGACGACAATCCGACCCCCTCCCAAAGGGGTACTCAGAAGGTCTTCCTATAACCCAAATGCTCGTGCTGCTCAGCACTACAGCATCGTGGAGGATTTAGCGCAGGCTCCGTCTGCCATGTCCGCATTGGAGGTCCTTCAGAGCTGCCCCCCCCAGAGGAAGTCCTTTCTATCGGCCATCGGTGACATAGACCCAGCAGACTCGAATTTAATCACTTTTGATCTCGAGAGTCATGTGTCGCGACTGCCTCATCAGATAGCTTTCCTGATACAAGTCGTCATCAATTCTAAAACGATCCATCGTACAGTTATTGATGAGGGCGCCTCGACCTGCATCATGTCTGTTGCATGTTGGAAAGCCATCGGGTCTCCGACCTTGAGTCAGTCCCCGACGACCTTGGAAGCGTTCGACGGGAGAGAGTCTCGTCCGTACGGTATCCTTCAACGGCTACCGATTACCTTAGAAGGGAAAACCGTAGAAGTTGAAGTTGAAGTTGTAGACGCCAGTCTCACATATAATCTTCTTCTGGGTCGAAGCTGAACATACGCTATGCGTGCTGTAGCTTCGTCTCTCTTCCGTGTCATCCGCTTTCCCCATCAAGGGAAAATTGTCACGGTGGATCAATTCTCATTTTTTGCTTCCTCTTCTGAGGGAAACGTACTCTTTGTTGAGCATACCTCAATGCCTTATGAAAATGTGGGAGCCGAGCTCTTCAAAGAACCCGCCCTTATGGGTTTTTTTTCCCTCCCACCTCCCAACTTTGCCTCGATCTCGATGATCTTGGTTCATTCTGACCCGTGGATCCTTCCATCCATCGACCAGATAGAACCTTGGGGCGAGGTGATGCCGTTGAGCCCAGCCGAGCTCAACTACATTGAAATTGTCGCTGCATCGGCTTCTTATGCGGAACCCACCGTCTCGAGTGGGGCGCCTGACTCAGATGATTTTCCGCCTTCGGTAGGAGAATACACCTCCTCGGATCCATTAAAGGAAACATTTCCTTCCGATGAGGCAATCATAGAGACGATGTCTCTGGATGAACGACCGTGGTTCCCCCTTCACCACCGTTCTTCCTTTCTCCCTACTCCCAGGAACTTTAGTGTGTCTCGCGCGGTTTGCCTCATTCTCCTTCCCAACCCCTTCAGACGCCTATTCAAATCTATCATACAACGTTCAGAAGGCAATCTAGGGAACATCACGCAGACTCAACCAATCGACTCTCGTCAAACCAGGGATTGTCGAGAATATTTTCATTGGAGTGACTTGCCTCCGGAGGAGATTCAAGTTTATATTGCCTCTCTTTAAGCGAATTTCGCGATGTTTTGCAAATGGTAATATGAAGAGATGCCCGGTAATGATCCTCTATATGTCGTGCACGAGATACCAACGTATCCCAGAGCCAAACCTGTTCGCCAGCGTTTGCGTCCCGTGCACCCCCGCAAGGCGGCAGCCATCAAAGCAGAGGTGGAAAAGCTTCTCAAGGCAGGATTTATCTATCCTATCCCACTAACAGAATGGGTCTCAAACATTGTCCCTGTCGATAAAAAGCAGGGCACCATCCGTGTCTGCGTTGACTACCGTGACATCAACCGAGCTTGTCCAAAGGGCAACTACCCCACTCCATTTATTGATCAACTCATTGACGAGCGTGCGGGTAGCGAGATTTATTCGTTCATGGACGGTTTTTTTGGTTACAACCATATCAACATTGCTCCGACAGATCAACATAAGACGGCCTTCATTTGTCCCTGGGGCATCTTTGCTTATAAAAAGCTCCCCTTCGGCCTCAAAAATGTCGGTGCTACTTTTCAGCGTGCGATGTCGTACGCTTTTCATGATATAAGACACATCGTACAGCTGTATCTGGATGACCTCCAGGCTCATTCAGCTAAACGTGCAGACCATCCATCGCACCTTCGTGAAATTTTTCTTCATTGCAGACACTATAATATTCGTTTAAATCCACATAAATGTGTCTTCTGCGTAGAATCAGGTCGGCTACTCGGGTTTATCGTCTCCCGAGAGGGCATCCGTCTAGATCCTCTGAAAGTCAAGGCAATCGTGAATCTCCCTCCCCCTGCAACTTTGCGGCAATTACAGAGTTTGCAGGGAAAAGCAAATTTTCTAAGACGATTTATACCAAACTATGCCGAAGTGGCAAAGGGATTCACCCGGTTACTGAAGCGTGACACCCCATTCCGATGGGATGCCATAGCCGAGGAGTCATTTGCTCATCTTAAAACGCTCCTGGTCTCCGCCCCTTTGTTACAGCCTCCGAATTACCATCGTGATTATACGCTCTATTTGGCTGCTTCCGATACTACTATCGGCATAGTTTTGGTTCATGACGATGATCATGGCATCGAGCATGTCATCTATTATCTTAGTCGCAACTTAGTAGACACGGAAACTCGATATGCATACATCGAGAAGTTGGCTCTTGCCGCGGTTTGCGCTGTCCAACGATTCCGCCATTACATTCTGTTGCGTACTACTACAGTGATTTCAGATTGCAACCCCATGACATATATTCTTTCATGACAATTGTTGGGGGGCAAGTACTCAAAATGGATCGTGATCCTCCAAGAGTTTGACTTGGAGTTTACTGCAGCCAAGTCCAAGAAATCACTTGTTTTTGTTGAACTACTATGCTCCTTGCCATCCACCGCTGCTTCCTCGCAGATAGAGGAATCGATTCTAGATGAGACTCTTTTCCTGATCAGCACCCTCGATCCATGGTACGGGGACATCATCGTCTATTTACAGACGTCCTCCTTCCGCCCCGAGACTTCGAAAGATGCTCGTTGGCGGATCCTTCACCAAGCTCAGCCGTATCGCATAGTTGGGGACACCCTATACCGTCTTGGGGTTGATTCAGTTCTTTGTCGGTGTCTCACCTTCGAAGAAGCTGAGAGAGTTTTAAATGACTGCCACTCCGGTGCTTGTGGCGGTCACATGTCTGGATACGCTACCACACAAAAAATCCTTCGTGCTGGCTACTTCTGGCCTTCCATCTTTAAGGACTGCATTCTCGCCATCCGTTCATGCCACGAATGCCAGATATACCAGCGGAAGTTGCGTGCTCCTGCTGCCCCTCTCCACCCCGTAGTGACCGTTGGCCCCTTTGCTAAGTGGGGCATCGATTATGTGACATGTAACCCTCGCTCGGCCGGGGGGCACGGTTACATCATCGTTGCTGTCGATTACTTCACAAAATGGGCCGAGGCGATGCCCACATTGTCCGAAGATGGTCACATGGCGACGCAGTTCATTTTCAACCATTTTATCTCTCGGTTTGGAGTTCCACAAGCCATTGTCACTGATCATGGAAATCATTTCCGTAATCACATGATGGTCAAACTGACAACCCAACTTGGACTTAGGCATGATAGTTCATCTCCATACTATCCTGAGGCCAACGGTCAGGTTGAAGCCGTGAACAAAGTCTTGGTCACGATGCTTTAGAGAACTGTCGTCATGCACAAGTCTAATTGGCATTTGATGTTGTTTTCTGCATTGTGGGCCTACTGGACCTCCGTGAAGGATGCCACTAGCTTTACCCCTTTTCAGCTAGTGTATGGGCTGGAGGCAACCCTTCCAATTGAGTGCGAGATTCCTTCACTCAAATTAGCCGTCGAGTTACTTCCCGAGACTACTCCTGCAGAAGAGCGGTTTCTTTACCTGGAAAGACTAGATGAGACACGTTGTCTAGCCTCCCTTGCTATCGAAGCTCAAAAGAAGCGAGTGAAAACTCACTTCGATAACTCGGTTAATCCTCGCTCTTTCGTTGAAGGTGACTTGGTGCTGCTCTACGATCAGGCTAGTGATAAGCTAGGAGCAGGCAAACTCGAGCCAATGTGGCATGGGCCCTACATTGTAAAAAGAGTTCTACAAAAAGGTGCCTACGAGCTGATCGATTATGAAGGCAATCCCCTGGACCGGCCCCGTAATGGGCTATATCTTAAAAAATATTACGCCTGAGTCCAGGCACTCTTTCATTTATTGTTACATGCATATGCCTTTTTCAGTATGTTTTGTGTGTGTGTGTGTTTGTTTTGATTTTGTCTTAGTGAGCCGGCGTGATCGCTGCTTATTGTGTCTTTTGCTTCTGAACATATTTCTGGATCACCTTACGTTGGTTTCGCTGATGGTGCTTCCCGCAGCACTCGCAATCTGTCGTCTGCGGCATGGGTGATCTACGATCCTCATGGTGAGTTGGTAGACATTCAAGGTGTGTGTCTAGGTTGTACAACGAACAATGTAGCTGAATATAGTGTCGTAATTGAATTATTAGCCGAGGCGATTAACCTCAGAATCTGCTCATTGGTTGTAAAATTGGATTCACAGCTTGCAGTTCACCAACTCAATGGACAATATTCCGTCAGAGACCATCGCATATTAAGGTTGTATTTACATGTTAAGTTATTGGAAAGAGATTTTGATTATATTACTTATCATCACATTCCAAGAAGACTTAACGCTGTAATTGATGCATTGGCTAACTATGTATTAGACAGACATTTGTGAAACATGTAAATTCATAAACATAAGAAACATAAGATGCAATAAAAACACCATGTATATATATATATCGGGTGGTGCACTAAGGCGCTCAAAAAATAAGTGTATATGTTTCATGAATCCAAACGTTCTCAGTACATCTGAGACGTATGTCTCTCAAAAATAACAGTAGAAATGAAACCTAGGCGTCTACTGTGGTGGGTTATGCTCTCTGTAGCATGCCACCGCTCGTGCCACCCGCCTCAATAAGCGGTGCATCCTGGGTTCCACACCCACTGTGTGGATCTGTATAGCCAAGGGGACCTCCTCGAGCCCCCGATAGTTTGGAACTCCTGCTAGTAACCCCTCCAGGTTGTGAACCACGGTCTCTGCCTGGTCACCTCCCGCAGGAGCTAAGGCTAAGGCGCCGGCACCCTAATTTGCCCGTCGTGCCTCTGGTGCTAGCCCGAGGGGTCTCTCAGGTCCTACATCTGCACAGCATGAGCATTTATTAAGACATATACATAAAAAATACAAAAACATCATAAATGAAAATGAAAAAGATCAAGTGTTATACCTCCGTCGTCCCACTGCTCTCCCGTAGGCAGCGGCATGTATAGGTCACCACGGAAGTCGATACCGGCATACGGCCAGTCCTCGACGAAAATAACCTGGCTCTCTAGCCACTCTCTGAAGCAGAGGCCCCAGGACACTGAACGTCCACCACCTCCGCGAGGCATGACCCGGGACCACCTGGTGGCCCTCGTCTCCCGCGCATTGCGTGGCGGGTCTAGTACCATGGTCTGTAGCCAGAGGGCCGGCACCCGCTCAAACATGAGTGGAAGCAGAAGAGAACCATAACCGAACTGTTTCGACTCTCCGCGTCGACAGTTGTTTAGTTGTCTCTTCACGCTGTTTGTCACAGCCGCCGCCCAGTTGAAGATCGTGGGCTGTAAGCAATCCAGAGCAAGCAAGAGATTGGCCTTTGAGGCCTCATGGTTCGCCAGGCTCCCCGTTGCCTGCGTAACTAGAAAAAGTATGGTACGTAGTACTATGTCGGCATGCTCACTGACACCCACCGACGGGATACTGACCTTCCCGCTCCGTGTCTTGACCGCCTGTGGGCAGACACAAGCCATCAGCTGATCTAGCGTCTCGCCGCTAGGACGCTGCCCCTCCAGAATGGGCATCGCGCCTCGGCGAGACAACCCAGTCAAAAAATAAATATCAGTGGAGTCGAACTCAATGTCTCGACCCCGGATGGTGAATTTCCCATCCACTGGGTTCCACGCTCTGATCAGTAGCTCCAGCAAGTCCGACTGAGCTCTCAACCGCGGAGTAAGGAAGAATTTCATCAAACCGCATGCCCGCATTGCATTGTGGCATCCGGCATCGGCAAAGGCAGCAATATTAGCGTTATCATGATCCCTCTCCTGCCATGTAAAAGCCATAATGCCCTGTAAAATCACCCAAAACTCATTAGGAAGCCTGCATGTGGAAATTGGCATTTAAAATTGAAAAATTTATATGTCACGGCGCTAGCGCGACTGTTTCTAAAACAGTTGCGATGGAAATGGCCGCCAGTGTGTTTTTCTTCTGGGTCAGCGCGGAAGGACACGGGTTTTCCGCGCTGACCCAGAATGTGGTGCGTGTTGGCAAACCCGATCAGCGCGGACCCGATAGGGAAAACCGCGCTGACCGAGAGCGCTCCAACATTCAAAGAATTTGGCCAAATGGCCAAATCCCACGGTGGATTTGCATAAAAACATGACTAAAATGAAGAGCAGGACAAGAGGGACCTACCTGGAATCAACGGTTCGGAAATCGGCAGCCGGATGAGGAAGAATCAGCTCCGTCAACTTTGTAGTATTTCAACGTTCTTCAGAGCTCCAATGCTAAAATGGTAAAAATGAATTTACAAACCTTCTATTTATAGTAAAAACTTGTAAATTTGACCATAAGTCCTTATGAATGTGGGTTTTTACTATAGTTTTGCCATAATTTCGATCCGGATGTGGTGAATTATGTTTAATACATGTTTTATTATGATTTTTCGACATATCGAACAGGTTTACGCGGATATTTTTCTTGTGCAGGTCTTTGGAACCGGCAAGATGACGGTGGGGTCGTATACACTTGGTCCAAAAATGTCGTCGTTAAGCTATTTTCCGACATGAAACGAGAAAAGATTGCCGAGCCTCCTCTCAGCTCGTCTAAAGGAACGAGAAGCGGTCGTTTTAAAGCTCTTTTTCGACCGTTTAAAATAACAAAGATTGCCGAGTGCTTGTCGTTTCGCACTCGCTATTGGTTCTAAAACGACATGGAATCGATCGTTTTTTTACTTTTTCGGGTCGATGTCACTATTTACGAAAAGTACTCCTCGGTTGTAATGATCGGGCGGTTCTTTCGGGCATTGTTTTATACTTTTTCGGGCTCGAGAGACACAACTTTACAAAAAAGCAACCCCCATGGAGTTTCCTTTTCAACTGTCTTTTCAAACTCTCTAAACATGAAAAGAGGCTGAGTTCCTCCTTTGTCAGACTCGTTAAAATTTAATGACATCAGACTCCGTCGAAATGACGCTCTCCAAGCATATGCTATCCTCGTCAAGCTTGTCATCCAAAAATAATCGGGGTACTCGCCAGAAATGGCGGGGGAAATAAAGGAACCGTAATCGTCGTCATCAGCAGTATGTCGCTCTTGAACATGGCACTGTTTGCATTCGTGTCTGGGTGGGGACATCTCATCTCGATTCACTTTTGCCTCCATGGGTTTGGGTTATCCTATTCGGCCACTCATCTGCTCATTGTCTCTCCATTACGACCTCTGATCATTTGACCCCCAAATACTGCCAAATCCGTCGTTGTGCCACCGATATGTTCAAGAGAAGTTGGCCTCTGCAAGTATAACCTCCCTCTGATATTTCACACAAAACAACTTGTCTCTGCCTGTCTCGCGTCGATGATGTGGGAAACATTATGGCCCACATTCGATAAAGATCACTTCCTGTCGACTTCAGCTCATTATCCAGGAGTGACCTAGAGACTCCCTTCAGGTACCTTGGAGCCTACACGCCTCAATGGCAGGTTCTTCGTGTTCGACGCGAGGTTTTCATCATTGGCCTCCGATCGGATGACTCTACGGGTGTTCGACACTAGCTCATTCATTCACATGCCGTGGATTGTACCTATAGTACCTTGAGGACCATCGTCATCATTGGTGGCCCCTCTCTCGCGTCTGTTAACAACTTTCATCATTGGCTGGTAATCAGACGATGTTCAAGCATGTTCGACTTCGACACCTATATTTCACATGTTTGAACTTGTACTTTGTTCGGGTTTGGATGGAGCGCAAGACCCTAGTTCTAGTTCATTGTGGACCAGGTTGCGATTTTGTGGGACATCATTACAGGACTCATTGCTGGGTGGCTGCGACCATACCTGAGTCTTCTTAAGGATGGCTGCAACCATACCTCTTATCATTATGGTCTCTTCGGCTGGGTGGCTGCGTCCACGCCACAGACCTTTCTTCATATGTCTTTCGGATGGCTGCGCCCATGCCTAGACTACATGTAATTGAAATATCAGTTGTATCTGCCTGCAGGTTCTCCCTGGTGGTGTTCCAGTCCAGCAGTCTAGTAAAGCACTTCACCCCTCCCACTCTCTCGGGCTTCATGCTTTAGGGGGCATCTGTTACACAGTAAAATGTCACTGCCATCATGTTAGTCTCCCTACTGTTCCATAAAACCACATTCACCTCACTTATGCTCTCTAAAATGGCTAAAAACCCTCTTTGCCTAAGTTATTTGAATCATCGCGACTGTTTATTAATAAACCGCGCTGGCTGGCGGAGGATAACGTAACTGCTGCGCTGCTAGCGCGGAAGCACACGTGTTTTCCGCGCTGGTCCAATTTCACGGACAGCGCGCCCTGCGCTTGTATCATTGTGCGCTGACCAGACCTCTTCTATAATTGATTTGCGATGCGAGCGCGCCAGCCCAGTTTTGCACCCGCGCTGATCCTGTTTAGGCGAGTTTGTTCTAACAGCCAGCCTTCCAGATGACTCCAGACTTGGCTGTTAGCATTGTTGAGGTCGCCATCCTTTCTCTGGCATGTTTGTTCGACTGATCATCCACCTATCTTGGGGGAGAGCTCATCCTTTACCTATTCATGGAGACCCCTTCTCCTTTTTAAGCCTCCTCCATTGCCCATGAGCAGCTAGTTTGGAATATATAGACTTTGATTGAGGAATTCTTAGTGCATTAGTGCTGCTCTTTGTAGGCATTTGGTGTGTTGTGTGAGGATTGCTTTTGAGCTTGAGGGAGGTCATGAGTTTGTTGCCTTGTATGTGAGAGAGAGACCTCTTTGACTTGGGAGATCTACTTCAAAGGTGAATACTTGGAAGACATGCTGGCTGGACCCTCTAGAGAAGGACTCAGCGTCAGGACTTCGGTTGTACCTTACTCTATTTTCTGATTAATAAAGATAGATGACTACTCTTATGGTTCCATTTCCATTGTCCTATGAATGATTAATGTAAATTGTATCCTTCCTGACTGATACATAGTTGTTTTTAGTAGATTTTACGCTTGTGTTTGCTCTCTCTTTGCTTGTGCAGGTGTCCGCCCGCGAGGATAGTGGAGGACTGTGATCGGCCGGAGCGAAGGAGCGAGAGGATCATCTCTCCGACAAACATAGCGTTGGAATCCAAGTAGGTTTCTTTTACCCACTTGTTAATTACAACTAGGAACCTGCGGTGTAGCATTGTTTGATTGTTGCTAAACCCCCTTTGGGCTAGTAGGGATCGCCTCTATCGAGGGGATTTACCTCTCCAATAATTTGGCAACTCCACTGGGGAGCTTGCTTGTCTCTTTATATTTCACCCTTGTTTTTATTTGATTATTGCCTCTTTGTCAAAGTTTGGGGATTGATTTGTTGTTGATTTGTTTCCTGGTTCATCCTGGGAACTGCTTTAATTGCCTTGAAAGCCTGTTGCCTTGATTTGGGGGTTTTTGGTTCGATTTTATTTGTTTTTTAGCCTCAGTGCGTTTTATTTTAAAACAGCTGCGCTGACATCGCGCAGTGTCTTCTTTGTCGTTTCTGTCATCGCGTGTATACATTTAACAGTCGCGCTGACCTGGTTCTCGAGACAACGCCCTTTATCCGTGTCCTTCCGCGCGGACAGCGCAAAGTTGCTACAAACCTTTTTTTGTCATCGCTTTGTTGCTAAGGGGTCACCCGCGCTGATCCTGTAAAACTCTTTTTTGTCCAAATTGACCTCCTGAACCTCTTGGTTTGGCTATTCCCTGCTTTTTCCACTTGGCTTTTGGCTTGTTAATTTTGTTTAAGCTGTAACTCGCTTGTTTGCGAGGCCTCGTTCCGCGAGGGTTCGTTTATTGCTTGTTTTCAGTTTTTGCAAAGCCTTCCTTTTTGCTTTTGTTGCTTGGTTTGCATTTTATCTTGGCTTTTACGATTACTGAAGTGTGTCGAATCGTTGTTTGTCTGGTCGTGGACTCTCATCCTTCGGGTGTTCGCTTTTCTCCATTGATTTCACACTCAAATCCTAGGGCATCTAGTGGTCGTGTGTGTCTAGCCTCCCGTTCGGGATCTTGTGTTCTTGGTGGGCCAGCCATCTTCGTTTTGTTTTCACGTTTTGTTTGGTGATTGTTGAAAGTGATTGATTGTGTTCCAAGCAATTTGCTTTCCTCTTTTGAATTCCTCGGTGTCTTGTTGAGCTTAGATTACATAGCTCATAAGCCTTTGTTTTCCTTTGATTTGGGAAACTGGTTTTTAGTGACTTGGGAATTGTCTTGTGTGTGCATTGAGTGATTTTAGTCTTTCACTTAGTGTTTCTATCTCTCTGATTCATTTTAAAAGCACTTTTATGTCATTGAAAAATAAAGCAAACTAGTGTCTTTTGCATTTAATAGTTGAAAGGAAAAGAGCATTTCGTTATTTTGTGCTTTCAAAAGAAAAGTGTAATTTCCTTGCTGCTAGTTGCATTAGATTGCGTGATTGCTTGAATTCATTTTGTTTGTTTGAAAGATCCTTAACATTCTTATAGCTAGGATTCATCGAACAAAATGATGGTCTTTGGCATATAGTTGCATTTAGGTGTTTTTGAGAGATCATATGGTAGGGCCTGAAACTCAAACCTAATTCAAGATCAACCGTAAAATAAACCAAATTTATCTAAAAACGCATTGGAACTTAACGTGAATATCTAGAGGTCTAGGCTAGAGACGTGTTCCGGCGTCTTTAAACCTAGTAGCTTAACATTGAGTGGTTGGGTGATTCCTCCACGGTGAAGCGATAAGTGCTAGTACGGATTGGGCTCCCATGTACCGTCGCGTATATATGAGGGAGACTCCATTAGGCTTGCATCCTTTATCCGTAGGAAGCTAAGTCTGCCGCCTTGTAAACCGTAACGCACCGAACACAGCATTCGGGAAGATTGACTGCAGTACGGGAAGTCCTTGGTTCTCATATGATTGCCAAGGTGTATAAGCAGTTTTACGGGTTGCTTGGTAAACCTTTGCCTAGAACTTCCAGAGTAGTCGCTTTTGATCCTTTTCAGACTCTCTAAAAGAAAAGGTGTAAGTGAGCGTCTTGTCACTTCGTGCTCATTAAACATTCGAAGTAGATAGAGTCATCTTTTCGTCATTTTCTCGACTCTTGAAACATAAAAAGGTCAAGTTTTGTTCCTGTGTCTTAAAATTAATTTGGCCACGATAATATTTCCTGGTTAATCTTGTGTGCGTTTAGTTTGAGTAGGTTTGCCGCTAGCTTCTTTAGGGTCTTTGTTGGGACATCCTGCCGGATCCATCAACTACGTCCTCGATCCTGAGTGAAGAAGGGTCCCCATCTTCTGTTGCCCCCGAGACTCCGGTTTGTGGCGCTTTTCCCATCATCCCAAGCGTACAACCGTTGAATTCTCGAGCTCCAGGAGACGAGTTTTACGAGTACTTTTATAACCCTATTTGGGAGCCCTCTGACGGGTCTCAGCCTGCCACCCCTCTCGGCACTCCATTTCCAATGGCTTCATCCGATATGGGCGACGCTTCTCCAGTGTCTAGTGGCCCGACTGTTATGTCGGATATAAAAACTCCCATTCCAGCAACATCCCCCGTTATATCCCCTGTTGCCACTACACCTTACACCGTCACGTCTTCTAGGCACACGGTGCCAAGGCATTACAGGTCATTAAGGGATGCTCAACGTTTCTTTAATGAGAGTCGCAATGTGGTCCCTACCACAGGATCTTTTCAATCCCAAGCCCCTCATACTGCCGTTACGACAGTCCCCACCAACTCGACCGTTTGTGTCGCCGTGTCAACTCCGGTTGTGAGTGCAGTCACAGCTTCATCCGCTGTCACTTCTACCGCGGACCCATCTCGAGGTCCGACGCAGAGTGGTGAACTGTCTCCTTCTTCTCGAGTTGTGCACCCCGCAAGTGATGCTCCTCCTATTTCCGAATATATGACAGAAGAGGAGGCATTCTATGAATACTTGCGCAATATCCAGAACCTGGACGGTCAAGGTCTGTACTACGATGCTGAACATTCTCGTTTGTACACCTCCCTCCCTCAAACTCCTTTTGACGAGATTTCCACTCCGTTAAATGTGAATTGGGGCACCACTGCATATGGTGGCGGTATATACCATCCAGGCCAAGGACAACAAGGACCACCTTACCAAGGTCAGCAACCTTACGTGCAGCCTGATTATGGGCAGCAGTTTACAGGTCAAAATTTCCCTGGTCAGCAAGGAGGCCCACAAGGACAACCTTTGGTCTCTAGTGGTCCTGCGTTTTCTTATTTTGGGCAACCTTCAGGGAATTCGGGACAACCCAACGCCCAACAAGGTCAACCAGGTACCCAGCAAGGCTACCCTTCTGGGCAGCCCTACGGGAACCAGACACAACCTTACGGGCAACAAGGTCAACCCGTAAACCCACAAGGAAACCCTTCTGGGCAGCCAGGCCCGCCTTACGTCCAGCAAGGCCGGCCTTCCACCCAGCAACCCTCTGGTCACCAGGGACAAACCTCGGTTGCACAAGGGCCACCTCTTACCCAGCAAGCGCAATCTTCTGGGCGAATGAGGCCACCCCCAACCCAACCAGTACGACCCTCTGGCCAGACAGCTCAGAATGTTGGCGGGTATCAATCCCGACCTCCTTTTTTAGGTGGGTTCCAATCCTAGCATCCATATCAAGGTGGGTATCAATCCCGACCCCCGTATTCAGGTGGGCACCAATCCCAACCTCCTTACTCGGGCGGGTACCAATCCCAACCTCCGTACTCAGGCGGGTACCAATCCCCGCCTCCGTACTCTGGCGGGCCTCAGGCCCAGCCCAGCCTCCATATTCGGGCAGGTATCAATCCCAGGCCATGCATTCTGGTGGATATCAAGCGCCGCCTGTTTCACAGGCTCAGTACGGATACCAACAGCCCCAGGGACAGAATCCTTACATCCCTTATCAGAATTACCAACAACCGCAGGGTAATCCTCAACCGAATTATCAAGAACCTGCTGGTCAATATGGTAACCAATGGGGCGCTGGGGGGCAGAGCCAGCCACCTAGTTCCGGGAACAACCCCTACGGACAAAACCCTTATGGACAAGGCCCTTACGGATCTGGTTCCTCGGGGCAAGGACAATGGGGGAAACCTGGAGCAGGGTGGAATTCTGGTTCCTCCTCATATCCGCCACAAATGTCGTTTAATCCTCAATTACCGTTTCTAGCCACGTTGGAACTGCCTGATGTATCAAAGCTGACAAATGACCCCATTCTGCATGATCCGCAGTGGCCGCCAGTTCCAACTAAAATTCCAAGTGATTGTCCCAAATTCGATGGGAAGGCCGGCGAGGACCCTCAGGCCCATGTGATGACGTATCACTTATGGTGTTCGTCGAATTCGTGGCTTGATGATTCGATCCGACTTCGCCTTTTTCAAAGGACTCTCACGGGATCGGCAGGGGAATGGTATATCGAATTGTC
>APFE031648907.1:4169-19106 GCA_000404065.3 Pinus taeda | reverse complement strand
TAAGGATAGACTGTGACAGCCAAAGTGCAATTTTCTTGGCAAAGAACCCTGCTTATCATTCAAAGACAGAGCACATTGATGTTCAGTATCACTTTGTGAGGGATATGATAGAAGACAAAAAGGTGTTGCTAGTAAAGGTGGACACTTTGAAGAATACTGCAGATGCATTGACAAAATCTGTGAGCTCTGAGAAGTTCTCTTGGTGTAGAGAAACAATGGGCATTTTAGGGTTGGATAAATGACTAAGCTCTCTTATGGTCCCCTGTGGAAAGAAAACAACGAGTGGGAGAATGTTGGGTTGTGTTATATTCTTTCCACGACTAGCCCATGTAGTTAACTGGGGGTTAGAGGGGGCGAGGTCATAGGGGGTTTGAGGGGCACTCGTAACCCCACTTTATGGGGTCCGGGGCAGTGCCCCAAAAAATTTTGGTTTTGGACCCTATGTTAGGATGGGTGGACCCACCTATGGTTTTGTGCATGATTTTGGCACATGTTTTTGGATGCGATGGTTTTCGGTCCATGGTATTGGACGCAATGGTTTTTCGGTCCATGTATTGGATGCTTCGGCAAGTATAAATATGTATTATAACATTGAAAGTAACATAATAAGAAATCAAGCTGGTAGTCCCGGTTTTGGGATCCAGGGGAAAATCTCTGTGTATATGTGTTTTATGTGTTATTGTCTCGCATTGTTTATTTTTTGTGTTTTAGAATTCGTATGTAGGTATTTTCTATATGGGGTTAAAACCTACAGGTATAAGATGCAATGTCTACACTTAATAAGCATGATTAGATTACATTTTTTAGTTGAAATGGTGTGCTTAAGAAAAATTTGAATGTGATCTATTGTAACTGAATAAATAACATATATCATGAAGCCTTGAAGACATTAAAAACATCTACAAAGATATGAACCAAGAATATGAAAAAGACTGGCACAAGAACCTCTTTTTTAATGAATAATGGTTATGTAGAGGACATCTACTGATAGGGTCTATGTCTATAGAAGTTTAAGCACATATACAACTTATAATAGTTACTAGATTGGTCACCAACATGCGAGTTATGTGTTGATTCAAAGGGAAACTCCCTCTCACAACTTTAAGACTCTCAACCTTGCATCGGAGGAGTCTAAACCTTTCATTTTTAGAACCTCTATACTCGCCCCAAGGGCTCTAGAAATGAGGATATATGTCCCTTCCAATAGCCAAATTCCATGGAAACCCTTGAGAGGTGACAAAGAGATGCTTGTAGGCTTGTTATGAAATAGAAAGCCACTAATGTGTGGTACGGGAGGTGGAGCCCTTCAGAATTTTATTATAGGCCCACATTAGAGAGTGATTGGAGGAGCACCTACATCGGCATGCCAGAGAATCCCCTATTTCAGCATGGAAAATTTCTAATGGGCAGGAACTCATTAGAGTGGATTTTCCCAACCTCAGGAGGGGTAGCACCATTGTGTGTTTTAGTAAGCAGCCACTGCCAATACCGAACATTGGTGTTTATCATGAATCTTAGAGAACCTCTGTGGAAGATTCATGACTTAAATGAAAAATGGAAGGTGCTCGACAGGGAGTTGGAGCAGTATCTCATGATCCTTATCGAAATCCAAATCATGTGCAACGTTATTGGTCATAGGTGGACCCCTTGACATGTCACCCCGCTACAATGAATTACAAGGCATAAGGGAGGATACAATAGAAAGTGTTGGGAAAAAAATTATTAGATGAAGTCATCTGATGTCACCTTGGAATAATTTTGGGTGGAGGATGTAGAAGCATCGGGAAGGTTAGGGCAGGATGACATAAGCTAAAAAAAAAATCCTAGATTCATTATTAACTGAAGGGAGGCTCTACAACCCAGGTTCTCCCTGTGGGACCCACTAAGAAGTGTAAGGGGTAGGAGTTAAGTGGAAGCATCGGGAGGAGACTTACAAGATGGCATAGGTCACACCACATTGGAAGAGTGCGTACCCAATTAGTGAAGAGGGGGTCTCACCGACCATGTTAGCTCGATGTTATGACCCCTGAAAAAAATAGGTGCAGCAGAAGGGAGTGTTAGGATGAAAGCATTGGGATGAAGAAAAACTATAGCATTGAGAGTATGAGAGGGATGGGCCCCACTGTGTTGGATCCATGTTTGGAGTTCCATTAGTGGTTCTGTTGGAACATGAAACTACTCTTGAGGGGTGCTTGCAGCGGGCTATGAAAAAGGGGCTAAACATCCCAATATTAATGGGAGTCATCGATCCTCTAATGGGAGGTAATCCCTTACTATCATCCCAGGAGGTGTCTCTAGTATAACCCTTGCGCGTGTTGGCCTATCAAGATGCCTGTGTAATGACTTTATTATTGAAGCAAGTGGTAATCCGCCAAGACCTGCATGAAGTTTAAGAAACCATGGTTATTTTATATTAGTGCCAAAGAAAGACATGTGGCGTGGGACCATCGCAGACATGTAATACATCAATAGACTGGTCAAGATTCCAATGCCATGTAGGCCAATGGAGGACTTCCACATGGCAGCTATATGATGTTGCAGGGCCTATTATTTGACAGGAAATATCTCATTATCCAAAGGTTGGATTGAGGAAAATTTTATATCATCATGTTCATGTTAGAAAATTATATATTACAAAACAATGGAACACATAAAATATTGCAAAAACAAAAACACAAAAAAAGCATAAAACAAGATAGACACAGATATATGTTGTTCACCCAATTTGGGTCATGTCCATGGAGAAACACCAATCCTTCTTTTATATTATCTAGGAGAATTAAGAGATACAACCTACAGTAGATCCATTGTAATTTCCTCTTCTCTCTCGCATAGTCTCCTCACTCTTTCTTGCTCAGAATATACACATATGCAATACAATTCCCTCATATAATGAGGGGAACATAGATTCTACCACCAGGTCATCCACCTAATGAACAACTCAACTTGACTATGAAACTACAATATCTTACAAGGAAAATTTACATCTATTTTTAGCTTTGGGGGTGCTACCCTCAAACCCCCACTAGGGGGGGCTCATTAAAACATCATCCCCCGTCCCCCCACCCCCCCCCCCCCCCCCCCCCCTTGGACCCCCTAACGGTGATCAAATGGGTGGCATTGTTGCCCCATTACGAACTGAGGTCCAACACGACAATACCTCTGAATAAAGAAGATAATTAGGCTCCACACCCAGTAATCTCCCACTTGGAGACTAATTATAGCAACTCCACCATTGCTTCATTTGCTAGACAATCCTTCCACTTTAGACTTGGTTATTTCTCATCTTCATCATCATACTTGAAGATCAATTTAAACCGAGCAAAATCTCATTTTCTCCGTGATTACAATTTTTGTTAACATATCTGTAGGATTTGTAACGATCCTAGTGAAAAGTTCATTTAATAAAATTTAATAAAGGAAAAATAAGACCATGGTTAAGGGACACTTATTCCAAGCTGAATGTTTGAAAAAGGTATCCTATTGGGCATCACTGAATGTGTTTTTGGCTAAGGAAATTGGAAAAAGGCTAAGGCAAAGGCATTAAAAGGAAAAAAAGGCATTTTTGGCACATTTGTTTATGAAAATAAAGGAAATTAGGAGAAAATTAAGGTGAAAGGTCATAAGTTGCATGTGAGGAGGAAAGTGAAGGGAAATAATGGAAAATAAAGAAAATAGAGGCCTCATTAATAAAAAGGCTTTTGAAGATTAGCTGGTAACCTTTTGTCAGTTTAAGTTTTGGAGCTCTCTCATTATTCTCTCTCTCTCACTCTTGGTCACTTAGACTTGGCGCACTCTAGTTTTGAAACAAATAAGGAAAATCAAGAAAAGCGAAAGGAAGGAAAGCAAGGATCAAGGAAGGAAGAACATGATCAAGTAGCTTTAGCTGCAATACTTGTAGGTAACATATTTCATGTGTGATTTCCTCACTAATTTTGACATGAATGGATATTCATTTTGGTGTATGGTTCTCTTGTTGTAAATGGCATGGTTTTACCAGTTATGACAGTGGTTTTCAACCTAGCCTTGCCTTTTTACAAATGCCATGGTATGTTGGGATGCTTATCTCAGTTTTGAGCTTTGTTTTTGTTGGATGGGTTTTGAAATCTGGGGCAGAGGTGGTCTCAAGGTTCATTCCCATAGGCCTAGGAATCCCTTGACTGGTTTTGGAGGGATACACGGTAAAGTCTGACGAAGAAGTCTTAGTTTAGGGCCTAGTGATCCAGGTTTGGGTTACAGTAAAGCCTAAGATACTGGTCTTATTTTAGGGCTTAGTGATCTGTGATTGGATTGTGGTAAATCCTGAGAGACAAGGAGATGAAAAATTCCTCAAGGATAGTGATGGATTCTGAATGGCATTCCAAGTTCAGTTCGGTTGTGATCGGAGCACCAATTTTGGTGTGATCATGGTTTGGTGAGGGTGGAGGTGGTTTAGTCTCTAGATTCCCTTGGTTATTTTTGGATTTTTTATCCATGAGATCCCACAATCATGCTTGAAATATGGCACAAGGGTGACTGGCTGAAAGAAAGAATTAGTTCAGCCATGTCTACGGTCGGGTGGTATGTGGAAGTCCTGAACCTAGTCAGATTTGACTATGATTAATGAAAGCTAAGTTATCTTGTTTTTTCACTTGTTTATATGTGGATTTAGTGGTTGTTATATCTTTGATATTTACATGGTCTTATGTTGGTTATAAGCATGGTTAATTGATTGGTTCATGTCATGGTTATCTCATGTATTTACCTGCATTGTTAAATTGATGGATACAAGACATAATTGATGTTATAACAATTCAATGGAGAAGGTGGTGATCCTTCTTGTCATGTTTGATAAGATTTTTTAGTCATTCATGCTCTGTCTTGTATCTTAGACATGTAGGTTACATTGATGCCAAGTGTTTGATGAAATGCCAGTCTTGGTTGGGGTTGGTCAGGCCTAGTCCTGAGGTTGATATTTGGTTTAGGAGTCTTGTCATCATGTCTTTGATGGATTTTTAAAGTTATAACAAGTTCCGAGCAGTGGACAAAATTCTGGGCTAGAAAAATGCCTTGAATTCCGTGGATGATTGCACAAGTCTCTTGGGAAAAGTCCCTCGACGCTATCTTGTAGGCCTGTGAGAGAATCCAGAGGTCCTTGGACATTGGCATGCCTATAGCATGAGAGCATCTAAAGGTCAAGAGGTCTAATATATCAGTGGGACCCAGGGGCAAGATGTCTGAGTGGTTGAGATGTCTCCTAGGGTTGTTGTTGCTGATGTGTAAGGTTTGGTTGATGTGTTCCACCAATTCCATTTCCTTAAGGTCACCAAGGAGTTTGAATCCCTTACAGTGGCATCTCTCATCACATTTTTACCCCGGTTGGCTAGTTACTTGGGTAGATGTGGGAGGAGGGTGGTTACAGATTGGTATCATAAGGTAGTTGCACTCTCCTTGGGTGAATGTGTGTCATGCATTCATGTTGGTTGCACATGTCTCAATCATCCTTGAATGCTTGTTTCATATGCATGGTATTGGTCAAAATCGTAGTGATGTCGCCATGGGGATATGGATGTCGTTGTGTGAAGCATGTTGTTATGAGTGTATGATTGGTTACATGTTGTTATATGTTGCTTACATATGTCATTTGTATGCTTGGTTACATTCTTATATGTTTGGTTACATTATTTCATGCTTGATTACATGTATCATTCATGTAGGTTTGGTTACAAGTATCATCAGTCATGCTTGATTATATGTGTTCATGTGTGTGTGTGTGGTCGATTACGCATTGCTTATGCATGTGTGTAGTCAAGTATACAATGTTTTTATGATTGTTGTTGTCATGCATGTAGTCATGGTATGTGTGTAGTTGATATGGTCATGCATTGATGACTCGACTCTAGCTATACTGATGGTTACATGGTCATGTTATTATGTATCATATTCCTATATTTTTTTATGATTATTTTATACATGTATCACGCTGATTTGATGATATTGTAGATGAGATATCTTCCCTGAACTATGCTAAGGTATGTTGGTTTATTGTGGTTTGGTTTAGCTGACATAGTATACCTTGCAAGAAAGAAATCAAAATGGCTAGCAATATGGTAGAATACAAAGACTCTCCCTATGAATCAAATGAGCAGTGTGGTGTTGGGATCTCTTCTGATTTGGATGATACATTGAGAAGCTTGAAGGAAGAAATAAGGAGTTGTAAGGCAGACAATGAAAGAATCGTGTAGGCACAAGAGAAACAAGCAGAGGTTAGTGCAATAATACTTTAGAGTTTCTTAGAATCACAGCGATAGGGACCACTTCGAGCCAAACATGAGAAGGAGGAAAAAACTAATGGGGCATATGGAAACAGGGCTTATGGTGGTCACAAGCCAGACAGAGATGACACGATCAAAGATGGCAGGTTGTTGGACACTCTTGATAGGAGAGGTGATGGACATAGGTATTATTCTAGTTTTGATTCAAACAGGCATCATGATCATCATTGTTATCATCCTTAGAGGAGGAGTGATAGGGGATACTTATCAGATGATTGTAAGAAAGAAAAGCCACCTACCTTTGATGGAGAGATGAAGAAATCACAGGATGTAGAGGCATGGTTTCTTGGTATGAGGAAATTCTTCAGATTACATGACTATTCAAAAAACATGAAAGCAAAGGTAGCCACTTTCAGTCTCAAAGGTAAAGTAGATATTTGGTGGGAAGATGTGAAGAATGTTAAAGGTATACATGAGGATTATTTGACTTGGCATGAGTTTGAGAGGCTCTTCAAGAAGAAGTATTTGTCAGAAATATAATTTGATGACAGAGCTACGAAGTTTTATGAGTTATGGATGGGTTCCATTATAGATGATGAGTATATTAGCAGGTTCTCAGAGCTCTTGAGGTATGTACCTAATCTCAAGGAGGAGAAGGCCGAGGTTTAGAGATTTATCAGTGGACTTCCAGTAGCACACAAAGACCAAATTGAATTCGATGAGCCTATATTCTTGAAGGAGGCCATCCAAAAGTCGAAACATTGTTATGAGCATTTGAAGCGCAAATTTGAGCCTAAGCATGACTTGAAAATAAACGAGAAAGCTAAAGTAAAATGGCCACCAAAGAAAGGAAGACCTTAAGATGCAAGTGAGAAAGAAAATTTAGTTCCTTACAAGAAGTTAAATATGACTGAGAAAGGACATGGAGAGCAGCAGGCTAGAGGCAGTGGTAGGGAACCATTGCAGTGTTAGATAATATGTGGTAAGGATCATCGTAAGAGGGATTTTCCACAGTATCAGAGTGGTGGTAGACCCCAGATCTACAGTGCTCAGGAGGCACATACAGTTTATGATGTGGGTATAATTCCTCGTATCTATGCAGTTGTGGACAACATGAAGGTGGATCATCAGGCATCTATGATTGAGATGGACGGTAAGATTTGTGATCAAGTTGTTTATATTTTGATTGATCCTGGATCTAACTATAGGTATATTAATCCTGACTTGGTGGATAAGTGTGGTTTGAGAAAAGAAGTGCATGAAGAATCTTTGTTAGTACATTTGGCTACAAGTAAAAAGAAGAGCTTGTGCATTTGAGTTAAATGGTATTCCTACAACAACAAATTTGAACGTACTACCATTGGGATCATATAGTATGATTTTGGGTAACGATTGGTTGTACCTTCACAAGACCAAGGTGGATTGCTTCGACAAATCCATTGAGTGTGTGGATGATAGTGGGGAAAAGAGAAATTTGCAGGGGAAGAAGAAGCCTACATTAGTGAGGATGGTTACTGTTATGCAGGCTAAGCATAGTTGCAGAAAATGTTGTGTGATGTTTACAGTTGGCATTTCTAGTCACAATGGTAAGGAAGTTGGGGATGCAGATGTTTTGAGCAGATACCCAGTTCTACAACAATTTCAGGATGTATTTCCTAAGGATATTACAGAGTTTCCACCTCATAGGGAGGTTGATTTTTCTATTGAGTTGGTGCCAGGGGTAGCTCTGGCATCAAAGGCACCTTACCAGATAAGCACACCTGAGTTGGTAGAGTTGAAGTTGTAGTTAAAGGAGAGGATTGACAAGGGATACATTAAGCCAAGTGTATCACCTTGGGGTGCACTAGTGTGGTTCATAAAGAAGAAATATGGTACTCTCAGATTGTGCATTGACTACATGGAGTTGAACAAGATAACGGGCAAGAACATGTACCCATTACCAAGGATCAATGATTTGTTTGATCAGTTGAAGGGAGAAGTAGTGTTCTCTAAGATCAACTTGAGATCGGGATACCATCAGGTACGCATCAAGGAAGAGGATATCTTTAAGACTGTGTTCAGGACTATGTATGTGCATTATGATTTTTTTGTAGTTCTATTTGGTTTGACTAATGCTGTAGCTATATTTGTGTTTGATGAATAGTGTGTTGTGTCCTTATCTGGACAAGTTTGTTATTGTATTCATTGATGACATATTGGTATATTCTAAAAAAGAGGAAGAACATGCCGAGCATTTAGCAGAATTGTTGAGATTCCTAAGAGAGCATCAGTTGTATTCCAAGCTTAACAAGTGTAGCTTCCTTCTGATAGAGGTGCATTACTTGGGACATGTCATTTCCAAGGAAGGCATAGTAGTAGATCCAGAAACAATAAGGGCCATCATGGAGTGGGAATGTCCTAAGAATGTGGATGAGGTGAGATCATTCATGGGATTGGCAAGTTACTATAGGGGATTCATCAAGAACTTCTAACACATTGCATATCCTGTCACATCACTGCATAAGAAAGGTAAGAAGTTTGAACATATGAAAGAATGTGTAGCTAGTTTTGAGCAGCTCAAGTAGTTATTGACACATGTACCAGTACTAAAGATTGTAGATCCATATAAGGAGTTTGTAGTGTGTACAGATTCTTGCAAGAGAGGACTTGGTGGAGTTCTTGTGCAAGAAGGATAGGTAGTGTGCTATGAGTCACGAAAACTGAATAATCATGAGCAAAACTATCATATGCATGATATTTAGCTAGTAGTAATCATACATGCATTGAAGACTTGGAGGAACTATCTTCTTGGCAGGAGGTTTGTACTGATGAGCAACCATAGTGGGTTGAGGTATTTGTATGAATAGACAAATATGAATTTTAGGCAAGATAGAGGGTTGGGCACCCTTAGTGAGTTTGACTTCGAGATCAAATGCATCAAAGGGAAGGAGAACTAGGTTAAAGAACACTCTTAAAAGGAAGGTACAACTAAATCATATAGCAGCTATGAGATCTTATGGGATAGAGTTATAGGATGGGATCTTGTACGTAGGACAGTGGATGACAAGTACATGGATATCATGCACATGTTACAACAGAGTACAGGTACATGTACAGGTGTAGGTGTAGGTACAGGTGATCAGGGTGCAGACTATCGTCTCACGGTAGATGGTTTTTGGTGAGATTCAGTAAAAGGATCTATGTACCAAATTGTAGTGAGCTCAAGAATATTATCTTAAGTGAGTTTCACATTAAACCATATTCGGGTCACCCAGGATATCAGAAGACATTGACAGTGGTGAACAAGTTCTACTATTGGTTGAATCTAAAGAAAGAAGTCACAAAGTTTGTGGCTAGATGTTTAGATTTCCACCAAGTAAAGGTATAATGTAAGCATCTAGGTGGCCTACTACAACCTATAGAGATTTTGGAATGGAAATGGAAGGCCATTTCCATGTATTTCATTACAGGTCTTCTAAGGACAGTGAGACAACATGATTCTATTATGGTCATGGTTGACAAGTTAAGCAAGGTAGCTCACTTCATTCCAGTGAAGACTACATATTTAGCTAATGAGGTAGCATAGGTTTTCATCAAAGAGATAGTGAGATTACATGTTGTTCTGAAGAATATTGTGTCAGACAAGGATTAAAAATTCACTTCCAAGTTCTAGAAGGAGCTATTTGTAGGTTTAGGTACAGATTTGGCCTTCAGTATAGCTTATGATCTTGGAGGATATGTTGAGGATCTATGTGATGCACCAGTAGAGGAGACTGGAGGAGTATCTTCCATTGGTTGAGTTCGCATACAACAATGTTTATCATGATTCATTGAGGATGAGTCCTTTCAAGGCATTGTATGGACAGAGTTGTAATACTCCCATCATCTGGAGTAATCCACTAAACAAGGTACATATTCGACTGGATATGTTGGCATCCATGGAAAAGGAAATGTAGGTTATAAAGAAGAATCTAAAGGAAGCACGAGATAGATAGAAGAATTATGCGGACCAACATAGGGTATTCAAGGAGTTTCAGGTTGGGGAGCATGTGTATTTATGCATCAAGCACAAAAAGAGCTCTTTGAGGATTGGATCATGTGCCAAGTTGGCACCATGATATTGTAGGCCTTTTAAGATCCTTGAGCGGATTAGACCAGTGGCCTATCAACTTTCACTACCTCCAATAGTGAAAGTCCATGATGTTTTCCACATTTCATTTCTTAATAGGTATATAAAGGATGTTGATCATGTTATTGACTGGTTTGTATTGCAGGTGGAGCAAGAAGGAGAGTTCCAGTTGGATCCTCAGTGCGTATTGCAGTGGAAGCATCTCATGCTTAGGAACAAAGCCATAGAGAAAGTTAAAGTGAAGTGGAATCACTTTGGGCCTGAAGAAGCTACATGGGAGATGGTGGATCATATGTGGGCCTTGTATCCTTCATTGTTTGCTGGTTGAGGAAAATCAATTTTGGTTTGATGTTTGGTATATGTTTGGCATATTTTTTGCTGATGTTTGGGTATATGTATATATGTCTATGGATGTAAATACCACCATGAGCTAAGTTATAAAGCTGCAATAAGTGGTATGTTTGTTACCTTGTCATGTTGTTATGATGTTATGATGTTTTTCTTTTGAGCAGGTCTTTCATTGTAAATACTGCAATGAGCTAAGTTATAGAGCTCCATGGGTAGTACGTTTTCTTTTTAGTGGTTTTGTTGAGGTCTTGGTGTGGTTTAAGACCGAGGATGGTGTTCCCCAAGGGGGAGGGTTCTATAACAGCCTTGGTGAAAAGTTCATGTAATAAAATTTATTGAAGGAAAAATAAGAACAAGGTTAACAGACACTTATTCCAAGCTGAATGTTGGGAAAATATATCATACTGGGCATCACTGGGTGTGTTTTTCGCTAAGGAAATGGTAAAGACTAAGGAAAAGGCATCAAAAGGTAAAAATTCATTTTTGGCACATTTATTTACGAAAATAAAGGAAATTAGGAGAAAAGTAAGGTGAAAGGTCACAAGCTGCATGTGAGGAGGAAAATGAAGGAAAATAAAGGAAAACGAAGAAAATAGAGGCCTCATTAATAAAAATGCTTTTGAGGATTAATTTGTAACCTTTTGTCAGTTCAAGTTTTGGAGCTCTCTCATTATTCTCTCTCTCTCACTCTTGGTCACATAGAGCTTCCTTGGAGCACTGGAAAGGAATGAAAGTAAGGATCAAGGAAGAAAGAGCAGGATCAAGAAACTTCAGATGGAATACTTGTAGGTAACATATTGCATGTGTGATTTCATCACTAGCTTTGACATCCATGGATTTGCATGTTGGTGTATGGTTCTCTTGTTGTCGATGGCATAATTTTTCCACGTTATGATAGTGGTTTTCATCCTAGCCTTTCCTTTTTCTAGATGCCATGCTATGGTGGGATGTTTATCTCAGTTTTGAGCTTTGGTTCTTCGAATGGGTTCCGGAATTCGAGGCAGAGGTGGTCTCAAGGTCAATTCCCAAAGTCATAGGAACCGCTTGACTATTTTTGGTGTGATACAAGGTAATGCCTGAGGGAGAAGTCTCAGTTTAGGGCCTAGTGATCTAGGTTTGGATTGTGATAAAGCCTGAGAGACTGGTCGCGATTTAGGTCCTAGTGATCTAGGATTATCTTGATGTATAACATAAGAGACAAGGAGATGAAAAACTTGTCAAGGATAGTGATGGATTTTGGATGGCATTCCAAGTTCAGTTTCGGTTGTGATCGGAGCACTAGTTTTGGTGTGATCACGATTTGGTGAGGGTGGAGGTGGTTTAGCCTTTGGATTCCCTTGGTTGTTTTCAGATTGGTTTATCCATGAGATCCCACATTCATGCTTTAAATATGGCACGGGGGTGACTAGATGAAAGAAGGAATTGGTTTAGCCATGTCCACCATTGGGTGGTAAGTGGAACTCCTGAACCTGGTCAAATTTGCTTATTATTAATAAAAGCTAAATTCTCTTTCTTTTGCACTTGTTTATATGTGTATTTAATGGTTGCTATATCTCTGTTATTTACATGGTTTTATGTTGGTTATAAGCATGGTTAATTCAGTGTTTCATGTCATGTTTATCTCATGTATTTACTTTTAATTGTTAAATTGATGGATGCAAAACCTAACTGATGTTATAACAGTTCAATGGAGAAGGTGGTGATTCTTCTTTTCATGTTTCATAAGTGTTTTTAGTCATTCATGCTCTGTCTTGTATCCTAGACCTATAGGTTGCATTGATGCAAAGTGTTTGACGAAATGTCAATCCTAGTTGGGGATGGCCAGGCCTAGTCTTGAGGTTGATTTTTGGTTTAGCAGTCTTTTCATCAAGACTTTGATGGATTTTTAAATTTATAACAAGTTCTGGGAGTTAGAAAATTATATATTACAGAGCAATGGAAGACATAAAATATTGCATAAATATAAACACAGAAAACACATAAAACAAGAGAGACATAGATATATGTGGTTCACCCAGTTTGGGCTACATCCATAGAGAAACAACCAGTCCTTCTTTTTATATTATCCAGCAAAGTGAAGAGATACAACCTATAGCAGATCTGCTGTAACTCCCTCTTCGCTGTCAATCTCCTCTCTTTTCCTCACTCAGAATACAGATCTACATAGACGTAATACAATTCCCTCATATATAGTGAGGGGTTGCCTTCTAGGGCAAAAAACCCTAAATTAAACATAAATTCTACTGTCAGATCATCCGCCTAATGAACGGCCCAGATTGACTACGAAATTACAACATTTTACAAGGAAAATTTACATCTATTTTTAGCTTCGGGGGCGCTACCCCCGCACCCCCCACGTAGAGGGGTGTACAATCTTCCTAGGGTATACAACCGGCTGAAAACTTTGAATACAGAAGATATTCAGGCTCCACACCCAACAATCTCCCACTTGGAGACTGATTATAGCAACTCCACCGCTGCTTCATTTGCTAGATAATGACTCCTCTTTGGACCTGGTTATTTCTCATCTTCTTCATCACACTTGAAGACTAATTGAAACTAAGCAGATTCTCAATTTCTCCCCAGTTACAACTTTTGTTAACATATCTGCAGGATTCTAGCTAGTGTGTATCTTTTCCAGCTTCAACTGTCCATCTTCCAATGATGACTGTATGAAATGGTACTTGAGTTGTATATGTTTAGTCTTGGAATGAAATGCGGAGTTATATGCAAGATGTATGGCACTCTGGCTGTCACTGTATAACTTGCCCAACTCCTACTTCTTACCCAATTCATCCAGAAACCTTTGTAACCAAATCATTTCTTTACTAGCCTCTGTAGCAGCAACATACTCTACTTCTGTTGTTGAGAGTGCAACAACACTTTGCATTTTTGAAACCCAACTGACAGCAATAAATACATATCATGTTGTTCTCCTCTTGTTATCTCTTTCACCTGCCATATCTGCATCAACATATGCCTGTAGAGCAATGTTTGAACCACCAAAGCATAATGCTTGATTTGTGGTACCTCTCAAATACCTGAGAATCCACTTCACCGCCATCCAATGTTCTTTTCCTGGATTGTTCACGTACCTGCTTACAACTCCCACTGCATGTGCAATATCAAGCCTTGTGCAGACCATTTCATACATTAAGCTTCCAACTGTTGATGCGTATGGAACTTTAGACATATAAGCCATTTCTTCCTGAGTCTTGGGACATGCCTCCTTACTTAATTTAAAATGGCTAGCCAAAGGTATACTAACTAGTTTTGCATTTTGCATATTAAACCTTTTCAACACCTTTTCTATGTACTCGCTTTGAGACAATGTTAATTTGTGATTCTTCCTATCTCTAGTTATTCTCATACCAAGGATCTATTTTGCAGCACCCAAATCCTTCATTGCAAATGAATTTGCCAGTTTTCTTTTGAGCACATTTATTTCCTGCATGTTAGAACCTGCAACAAGCATGTCATCTACATACAATAACAATATAATATAGCTGCCATCATTTTTCCTTTTGAGATAAACACAATGATTAGAGTACCAAGGATCTATTTGGCAGCACCCAAATCCTTCATTGCAAATGAATTTGCCAATTTTCTTTTGAGCACATTTATTTCGTGCATGTTAGAACCTGCAACAAGCATGTCATATACATACAATAACAATATAATATAGCTTCCATCATTTTTCCTTTTGAGATAAACACAATGATTAGAGTGACATCTAGTATAACCTTGTTCAGACATAAATCTGTCAAATTTTAGATACCACTACCTTAGAGCCTGTTTTAAGCCATACAAGCTCTTCTTCAACCTACACACTAATTTCTCCTTCCCTTTTTCCTCATATCCTTGTGGCTGCTACATATATATCCCTTCCTCCAAATCCCCATGGAGAAAGGTTGTCTTTACATCTAACTAATCAAGATGTAAATCTTCAGCGGCTACTAGACTTAGAATAGTTCTAATTGAAGTCATTTTCACAACAGGAGAAAATATCTCATCAAAGTCTATACCCTTTTTCTGTGCAAACCCTTTCACCACAAGTATAGCTTTATACATTTTTCTACCTCCATCTTCTTCCTTCAACTTTTAAACCCATTTATTCTACAATTTTGTTTTACCTGCAGGAAACCTGACTAAGTCCCAAGTTTGGTTATGTGCTAAGGAGTCCATCTCTTCTTTCATGGCTTACTCCCATTTCTTCCTGGTTTCTAC
>APFE031648899.1:0-12018 GCA_000404065.3 Pinus taeda | reverse complement strand
AACAAAAGTTCACTTTAAAAATTAGCTTGAAACCGTAAATGGAGATTGTTGCATGTTGGATTCACTTAGAGGCAGAAAGTTTCAAATGGTATCCATTACATCACATAGATTTTCAAATGAAACTCACTATTTTGAATAGTGTTATATCATAACAAAGAATGAAATTTGTCGATGGAACAATTAGTTGATGGTGAGATTGATAGAGTTTCCCACCAGGGTTCCATTCTTGTTGTGGTCTAGCCCAGTGAAATGGCATGAATTTCAAAGGGATTAATACCTTATCCATGTCTCAAGTTATTTTAGTGGAATATTTACCCCTCATACCCTTGATTTCCTTCTATACAAGCATGAGTATAGTTGTAGAGTAAGCAACGACTGCAAAAGTAGAGATTGAGCTAAAAATTAACTCAACCCCAATTTTATTATATTTTCGATTAATCAAACTCATACTACCAACTTGAGGCTTACTAGTCATATTGTTACAACATCAGAGAAAGACAATATTCTAAATTCTAGGGAAACATTCCCTTATTTTTGGGATACATTGTGTCTTGGACTTTGAGTCTATTTGGACTTTATACTCATCACCCTATCAAAGGTATTTGAAGTTCTTTTTGCAGGCATGAGAAAATTGGATTTTCATCCGAAGAGTAGCCCATGCATGTCTCATTGGAGAAAGGAGGAAATATATAAGCCAAACCCCAAGGACCATCCAATAGGAAGAAATAGTTTTGCATGTAGCTATGGGATTAGCAGTAATAAAACTCAGAACCAACTACAAGTAAGCATGCATTTATTGAATAATGTAGCTATGGTCAACCTTCATAATCCTTGATGTATTTATAATACTATACAAAAACAAAAAACAAAATGTTAATTTTAATTAGAAGAAAGAAAATTAAAATAAAAGAAATCAATAAAACCACCTAAAATTTTGATCCCTGAAAAGCTCATACTCATGTAAATAACATATTTACCATAAGTTACTACCCTCCATAACTTAAGCAAGTATTTGCATAAAAGAAGGGATAATGCACAATATGTAAGTAAATATACTTACCTAGAGTTACTTCCTACCATTATTTATGTTTTCTTCAACACTTTAACAAATAATGAGTAAAATTGTAAATGCATAGAATTACTAGAATTTAACTTACGAAGATTCGTGATCTCATTTACGAAGGGACATGCCTTTTTGGTATATTGACTATAAAATACACTTGAAAACTTCCATTTTACACATTCACTTATCACTCACATATCTCTCTCTCTTACACGTGTTATCTCACATATCCTATGTTTTCACTATTGTGATCTCTACTTTCCTTTTATGGTTATTGGTTCAGTTTTTGAAGTGTGATTGCTTGATGTAGATAAAAGAACTATAATATATATTCACAAGTAATTACCATATTTTAGAAATAGTTTGTGTATCCATTGCACTCTATTTTTTTTAACATGGTATTAGAGCTTTGTTGAGGAAATGAAGTTGAATATCACATCTAAACCTATGCAATGAGATGATTTGATCTGTGTTTGCTAGAAAAGCTAAAGATCTAGGCACCTTATATTAGGTTCAAATCTAGCATAAACAAGTGATTTTTTCCAAAAATTTATGGCCTCAAAATATAAAATGGTGATAATAAGGGGCCAACTTACAATTACTTGTGGTCTATGATATGTCTAGGACACAATTTCACAAGAAGGAATGACATTGATCAATGTGCTATAGAAGTATCTATGCTCGAGATATATGAGTAAGCATATCTATAGAAAGTGATAATCTAAATTTTTGGCTTTGGGATCAAAGATGAAGGCCAAGGTCAGTCAACTAAATCAATCTTTTCTAGAGTCAAAGAAACCTAAGGAATGAGACTGAACACCTATGCAACTTTGATTATGGATCACATGAAGCTACAAGGATTCCTAGATTTAGCTTGAGTTTTGGCCTATTTATAATGAATAAGAAAGTCATCTTGTATGGCAGAGGATGAGTATATTGTAGTTGGATTCACAAATTGATAAGTAATATGGATTCATATGAACTTTCAGGATTGTATGGTGATAAATTAAAGGTGCAGTGAAGTTCGAGTATGTCTCCACTGATGAGTAGATTATCCATATTCTATAAAAACCTCTTTCTAGAGGGAAGTTTTGACACCCTTTTGACAAGACTAGGCTTGTGGAAATTTCCTCCCTGCTTAAGAAGAAGCAAGGATGATTATTACATCATGGATAGGGTTTCTCCTAGAATTGGGGATTTTATCCTTGTGCCAAGTAGATTAACCAATATTAGGGAGAATGATTTAATAGATTAGTTAGCATCATGGATCACATTCTTCCTATCATGGACTCTAATCAGAATTAGGGATGTTATCCCTGTATCAAGTACATTTAATGGAATTAGGAAGAATGATCGAATACAAAGACATTCTCCCTATGTCAAGTATTATGGTTGTAATTAGGGAGAATGGTCTGGTAGAGGCTAGTTGGTGCCTCTTAGGATCCTACTTGAATCTATGAGAGAGTTTCTTGGATCTATGAGAAATCCACTCGAATATTTGAGATATGTGCTTAGATCTCTATTTAGAGAGAGTGGCTCATATATTTCAGAGAACTAATCATATTTATGTTTAGAGATAACATGTTTTGGCATTTGGCCTGGGTTGAGGCCATTTGGAGTTTCATATGGACTATATGCACTAGTCATGTGATGGTAAATAAGGACTAGTATAGATACGGTAAATAAGGACTAGTATAGATACCATGAGGCTAAGGCACTGACTAGATAATGGTGACTAGTTGATGTTGATGTTGATGTTGTGCCATAGGTACTAAGTGGATTGTAACAACCCCTAGTTGATTTTCCATGTAAATACAATAAGACCAAGGTCGTGGGACACATATTCCAAGATGATGTTGTGGAAAACATAGTGATGGGTATCACTTGTGATAATAAATGGCTATGAAAATTAGCAAAGGAATTAGAGGAGGAAAATAGGAATTTACTGGCATTTAATTATGAAAATATGAGAAAAGGAAGGTGAAGAGACAAATATTTTCATGAGAACGAAATTAGAGGAAAAATGAAGGAAAATGAAGAAAATAAAGGCCTCAATGATAAAAATGATTATGAGGATTAGTACATAGCCTTTTAACAGTTTCTGATTTGGAGCCATTGTTCATTCTCTCTCTCTCATACTCTTTCACACTTAGACATTCTTGGAGCATTCTTGGAGCATTATAGTTTTCACTTGGATTGGAGAAAGAGGAAAAATGAAGGGAAGGAAGCATAAGGAGACAACGGGATCAAAAACTACAGTTTAATTGCATTGTAGGTACAAGGTTGCATTTATAATCTCATGTTTATTTTTGGATTCATGGCATATGCATGTGATTATCTGGATATGTGTTTTCAATGTGGATTTAGCCTTTCCTTGCCATTTCCTGGATAAGCATGGTGTTGTGGGTTTTTTTTATTGGTGCTCATGTTTCTTATCGTCGTGGGCTAGAAAAAACACTCTAGAAGCCTTGGAACAACTTGGGTTTAGTTACTAGTCCTGAAGCCTAGGTTGGGACAAACACTCTCGAGCCCTTGGTGGGTTAAGTTACTAGTCCCCATAGCCGAGTTGGACAAATTCTATGGAGCCCTAGAAGGATGTGGGTTTTGTTACTAGTTCATGGAGCCCTAGAAAACTTGGGTAGTGACCAATTTGGTTGATGTTAGTGATTTCCAACCGTAGAAGTGGAATCACTATTGTTGAGGGTTGAGGTGGTTTGGCCTCTCGAAGCCCTGTTTTGTTTTTGTTTTGGTTTATTTAATGATATCCCACATTCATGCTTGGAATATGGCATGGGGGTGATTGGATGAAAGAAATATTTGGTTTAGCCCAATATATGGTCGAGTGGTACATGGAAGTCCCTAACTTGGTTGGTATTTTTATATGTTAATATGAAGTATTTTCATATTGTGATCTATGAGCATATGTGTTGATTCTGATGGTTATCTTATAGCTAATTTTCCATGGTTTCAATTCTGGTTATAAGATGGTTTTATATTGATTATATGAGGTATTCTATCTATGGCTCCTTACATGTTTTGATAATATATTGAATGGATGATGAATGCATGGAATAATGAGTGTTATTGCAACTATGTGGAGAGGGCATAAAGTCTTCTTGATGATTATAAGATGGATTTTAAGCCCTTATGATCAGATTTGCATTCATGAGTTGTAGCTCATATGTTTTCCATGTGTTTGACGAAATGTTTGTTATGTATTAGGTATGAACTGGTCATGTTTTTGTTCAAATTCTGTATGATTAACTTTTTCATCATGTTACTTATGATTCTGGGAAGTTACATGAATTTCTAATTAGTGGTCTGTAGGTTGGCCTATAAATCTGGCTCAGATCTCGAGACGACACCCTCTAAACTAGGAAATTTCGGTCACAACTGCATGGAGGCAGTGTTGTGCATGGAGTTGAAGGCTTATAATTGCACCCTGTAATTTTCATGCATGCGATTGGGTGTTAATATTGTGGAAAAATAGTGAAAACTTAGGGATTGGTCACCTGGGGTGGTCCTTTGGCCCTTAAGTGTCCTGTAATTGTGAGGTATGTTGTGAGTTGTTAGTTTGTAGGCTCCACTTCCATAACTGGAGCTTGGAGGTTGAGTCATTTGATAGTAACTCTTCATCCCATGTTTACCCTGGTAGGCCAGTGAAATTGGCTAAATGTGGGAGGAGGGTGATATAGGGTGGTATCAGAGCTTCCAGGTTCAAATACTTGGATTGGATGGGCTAGGTGTGATTGTTATGTATGCATGTCCAAATTTTTATGTGTTTATTAAGCATGCATGTTGGTTATTTATCGTGATGGTCGTTGTTGTAGTTGTGCCATAACGTAGAGGTTGATGATGTTGGTATGTTATTATGATTGATATGTTGATGCATAATATATATAATTATATATATTATATAATATTATATATATTTATACTAATATGTATTGATTTGTGCAGACAAGCTAGCCTCCCTTGAAGTTCACTAAGGTATGTTGATTATGTTTATATTTGGTTATTAAACATGGTATCCTTGTAGGAAGAACAAGAGGAGAGATGTCTATAAGAATGGTGGACCATAGTTCACATCACTCTACTTATAAATCACATGATAAATAAAGAGATGAGTACTCTCTTGACATAGAAGATACCTTAAGAAGTCTGAAGACAAAGATCAGAAGTTGTACGATAGATAATGATAGGATAATTCAGTCATATGAAAGGCTTTCTGGAGCATAAGAGAAGCAAGTGGAAGTTAATGTAGTGATCCTTTAGAGCTTATTATATTTGTAGAGATAGGGATAACCATAGATCAATTATGGATAGGAGGAAAGGACAAATGGGGCATATGGTAGCAGGTCTCAAGGAGCTCACATGTATGACAGGGATGACACAGTTAGAGGTGGAAGATGGTTAGATACACTTGACATGAGAGGTAGTGGTTATGGGTTCTATTATTTTCTTGTATTAGATATACAACATGTCATCATCATTATCATCCTTATAGGAGGAGTGAGAAGCAATACTTGCCATATGACTTCAAGAAAGGCAAGCCTCCTATCTTTGAAGGAGAGCTGAAGAAACTAGAAGATGCAGAAGGATGGATGATTTGGATGAATAAGTTCTTCGAGATGTAATATTATACATAGAATATGAAATTCAGGATAGTCATTTTTATTCTCAAGGGAAAAGTGGACATATGGTGAGAATATCTGAAGTGTGTGAGAGGCATCAAGATATATTAGTTGAGTTGGAATGAGTTTAAGAGACTCTTTAGGAAGAAGTACTTATTAGAGAGATACTATGACAATAAGGTTAAGGAGTTATATGAGTTGAATATGGGATCTATCACACATGAAGAGGATACAACTAATATTCTGGAGCTGTTGAGGCATGTTCCATATATTCAATATAAGAATATGAAGGTTCAAATATTTGTTAGTGGATTTTTATTAGGATTCAAGGATCAGATTGAGTATGATGAGCCTTGGAAATTGGAGGAAGTAACTGGGAATTGAAATATTGTTATGAGAAGTCTAAGCATAAGTCAAAGCCTAAGAAAGGTTGGAAAGGTAATGTCAAGACAAAAGGAAAGTGGGATAAGAAGAAAGGAATACTTCATGATGCAGGTAACAAGGAGAATGCATTTGATAGAGGACATGGGTTTCAATTTGAGGATAAGAACAAGGGTGATGGTAGGAATCCTTTGCCATTTTGGACTTGTGGCAAGGATCATCACAAGAAATATTTTCCACAAAATCGGGGTGGAAGATCTCTTATTTACAGTGCTTAGGAGGCACATATAGTTGGGGATTTTGGTCAAAGCATTCCTCAAATTTATGTAGTGTTGGATGATAGGCAAGTTGATCATCATGCATATATTATCGAGATGGAATGTAATATTTGTGATAAAATTGTTTCTATTTTGATTGTGCTTGGATGTAACTATAATTATATCAATCCTGACCTGGTGGATAAGTGTTGTTTGATTAAAGAAGTGCATGTAGAGTCTTGGTTGGTCTAGTTGGCTACAGGTACCAAGAAAAGAGTTCATCATTGGTTAAGATCTTTTTCATTTGAGTTGAGCAATATCTCTACATTAGAAAACCTAAATGTGTTTTTGTTGGGATCATACAATATGTTGTTGGGCATGGATTGGTTGTACAATCACAGGAATAAGAGATATTTCTATGACAAGGCTATTGAGTGCCTAGATGATGGTGGACAGAGGAGAATATTGTTCAACACACCATATCCTTCATAAAATGCTCAGTTGATTCAACTACTACCTTTACTGAAATTTAAACTGTAAATTACAAAGTGCCTTTTTATGATAATAGAAATGTTTTCTTGAATACTTATACGAAATGCTGGTGAGGAGGAATTTCATTTACATTTCCTTTGATCATTCTTCCTTGTTTCTTGAAGCTTGATGATATTTCTAGGAAAAATTGAGCTTCCTGTAGCACTCTGACAACTTTGTGTAGCTATTGTCTATAGAATCTTGTAGCTTCATGTAGTAGCTTGTTTTGAAAATGTTTTGGATGGGTTGACCTCCTATAGCATTAGCGGGACCTCCATGGGGTTTAAATTAGACTTTAATACAAAAATAGACTTGGAGGGGGCTCACTTAAGTGGTCATTTATTGAGGTTAAGGGCTTAGTGCGCTAAGTGAGATGGATACCACATACAACATCATCCTCCATGTTATATAATGACTAAGCAAACTTGACCTACCCTATCGAGTTATTTCCTTTTTGTCTCATCCTCCTTTCACATGTGTTGGTGTCCTTTGGATAACACTGAAGCTAACTATGAACTATGGCCAAGGCTACTCTAACTACATTTGGCTTATAAAACTTTTTCTTTCACACACTTTCAATTTTTGTTCAAGCTAGAATAAGTTTGAAGGGGAGGTTCTGAGAGTTGCATACTAGGGGCTTACCTCAATTGTTTTCTTGTAAATGTTATGGAAGTTGTTGATGTAATTACAGAGGTTTTCTTTGATGATCCTAAATTTTTTAACTTTTATGCTACCCTTGATGATCCACTATAGGTTGTATTGCTTCCATTAATACTTATGGAATCTTTTCATGGTTATTGTTGTTTCTCCAAGTATCTTTGGTTCAAATGGCTAAAATATTATTAATGTAGGGGTGGCTGGATGTTGTTGTTATAGGTGGTTGAAGGTCATGTAGCAATCTACAATAGTTCATATAGCTTCCTAAGCATGTTTTCTTCATCCTCTAAATATGGTAGAATTCATTGCCCTTATTATCCATTATGTAGAATTGGGTTTTTAGGGCTTTTGAAGACTACTATAGGACTGTGTGTTTTCCTATAGAAGCCACAGAAGCTCCCCATACTCATAATTTCCTCTTGTTGGAGCCTTCAAAAATATTTATAATTTAGGAGGAAACTACTTGTGGTGATGGAGAGGTATTTCTTCTTATGATTGGAGCAAAAGAGGGGAAATTTGATTTATTTTGATTGAATAGTGAAACAATGAAGCGAAGAATAGAAATTAGCAGGTGTTAATGGGATGTACGGGTGGTAGGGACTCCTAGGTACCTTCATTTTTTCTCTCAATTGAAAAAAACTTCATCCCTGTATCCTTTTTCTAGTCTTTGTGTTATCCTATAGCAATAGAGGATCTTTCCTATATCAATTCAACATAGTGAATGAAACAGATGGAAGATACCTAGGAGTCATGGACAAAGCTATGGAATGATGTGGGAATGAGGGAGGTGGATGTGGAGAAGCTCCCTAAATTATCTGAGGGTGAGTGCTTGTACTCCATGCTAATATTCTATGTTGTTGCTAGAATTCTGTTGTAACTACATAAATTTCAAAATATATAAAACAAAAATGAATTTTTGTCCTCATCTTTTCTTTTTATTATTATTATTTTTCTTTTTTTCTTATTTTTTATTATGAGGCCCACTGGCAACCTCGTGGATGTTTTCAACCTTAGTTGGTTTGCCCAAGTACATCAAGGGAGGTTTTGACATAGGGATATTTTTTGTTTTTCTTTTATTTTCCTTTCTTCAAGCTTATTGGTTGTCTCATGGAGGTTCTCAACCTATGTTCCTGCCTGAGGTGCCGCCTCAAGGGAGGTTTTCACCTATCGTTTTTTCTCATTTACTCCTTTTTAGTTTTTCTTTTCTTGATTTATGTTTTATCAGGGATTGAATGGATTGAGAACTTTAATGTTCTCAATCACATTTATTTTGTTTCTTATTGAATCATCAAACTCATCCAGGTTTGGAGGGGCTTCCTGTAAAACTTTAATTTATAACCATTCACTAGAAGCAGGATTTTCTCTTCATCAATTGTCCTGATCTAAACTGAGCCATTATTGTAGAAATTTTCAACCAGATAAGTTCCGAGCCATCTGTTCATGAGTTTTCCTTTGAAATATCTGAACTTAGAATCATACAAGAGGGCCCAATCAACCTCTTGGAAGGTTCTAGCCTTTATGTGTTTATCATGCCAAACGTTTATTTGCAGTTGAACTACTTCAGCGTGATTAGAGACTACATCCTAAGTTTATCAAGTTCATTTAGTTGTTGTAATTTCCCTTCCTAATCTTTTATGATGTCCATGTCAACTTGTGCTACCTTTCTTAATGTATTGTACTTAAATTCAATGGACAATAGGGAATTCTTTCCATAGACCAACTCAAAGGGAGTAAACCCAGTGGTGGCCTTCCACATAGTGTTATAGGCCCAAGTAGACTCAACAAGATTTTGGTCCCAATCTTTCTTTTTGTTGCTAACTACCTTAGTCAAAATACTTTCCAATTCTCTATTTGTCACCTCCACTTTTCCAACAGCTTGAGGGTGATATGGGGTGGATTTTATATGTCTGGTATGATGTTGCCTTATTATCCCCTCTATTAGATTGGAAGCGAATTGTGAACCTTGGTCTTTCACTAGTACCTTTGTGAAACCAAATTTGTAAAAAATGTTCTCTTTTAGAAACTTTTCTACTTTCTATTTTGTTTCTTCCTTGATTGCCTTCACTTTGTCCCACTTGGTCAAATAATCTGTGAAAGCAATGATGTACTTCTTCTATCCATATGGAGGGTCAATGGAGTCAGTGAAGTTCATGCCACACTTCTCAAATGTCTCAAAAGTCACTTGATGTTGTAGGGGCATCTCATCCCTCTTAGTATTTTTTTCCATCCTATGACGCTGATCATATTTTGCATTGTATCTCTTGGCATCTTGATGAAGAGTGGGCTAGTAGTATCCTTCCTGAAGAATCTTGTAGCTTGTCATCTTAGAATAAAAATGGTCGCCACAGGTTCCATCATGACATGTTGAGAGAATTTCATAGACCTCATCTTCTCTTACATATCTCCTTATGATTTGATCATGCCCAAAATTGAAGAGGTTTCCCCAAGTCCAAGTATAAGGAGCACTTTTCATGATACTTTTGCTCTTTTCCTTTGAAGACGATTAGGGGGAAATTGGCCAATGACCAAAAATTTTTCTTATCAGCAAACCATGGAGACAATAATTATATGGAAAAGAGGTTCTTATCATGAAGTTGGTCATACACCATCTCTTCATTTTCCGCAAACAAGGTTAGCCTAGACAAGGAATCTACAACAACTTTTTATTTCATTGGTTTATCAACCATGGTTATATCAAATATTTGTAGCATCAATAGCCATATAATATTCGAGCATTTACATTAGGTTTATTCATCAATTACTTAAAGGCTACATGATCAATGTGTATAAAAACCTGATATCTAGTAATGTAGTGCCTGAAATTATTCAAAGAATGCACAACAGACAAAAGTTCTTCTTCAGTAAATATGTAATTGAGTTTAACCTTGGAAATTTTTTTACTAATGAAATATATGGCATAAGGAAATTTACCTTCAAGCTTCCCCAATGCTTCCCCCACTTCTTTTTTTGATGCATTTATGTGAATGTGGAAAGACAAGGCCTAATTTGGGCCCCTAAGGACTAGTGTAGTTGTCAATCTATCTTTAAGTTCTTCAAATGTCTTTTGACATAGGTATGTCCAACAAAAAATTCAATCTCTTTTTAGTTGACAAACAAAGGTGAATCAATTTTGTTGAAATCATTAATAAATATCCTATAGTACCTAACACATCCTAAAAGGCTCCTAGCATCTTTTTGTTTTTGCAGGACATGAACTTTTCTAATAATGGAAACTTTATTGGGATCAACCTAAATCCTTTCTTTAGAGAGGAAGCGGCCTAGAACAATTCTTGAATTCACAAAATATTGGCACTTGGATTAAGGAGAGATTCATCTCTATGCATATTTACAAAACCTAACATGGGCTAGAGAGAGCTTCTTGAAAAAAATCTCCATAAGGTGTGAAGTCATTCACGTAAATCTCGACTTTCATGCAAAAGGCCCCTCATGGATAGGTGAAAGTAGTATTATTCTAGTCTCTAGGACTATTTGGATTTGATTATACCCATAAAACCTAACCAGAAATGAAAAAAACTTCTTTCCTATAAGAGCATTCAGAAATTGGTAAATAAAAGGAAAAGGAAAGTGATCTTTCTTGGTGGCATTTTCAATGTATCTGAATGCAAGCTCTCCATTTCCCATTCTTCTTAGGAAAAATTACTAAAGGTGACATGCACTCACTGTACAAAATTGGACAGATAAAACTCACATCTAATAATTTCTACAATTCCTCTTTTACAATGCCCTTTAGTGCAGGGTTCATTCTTCTATGAGGTTGGAAAATAGGTTTATGGTATTCCTCAATGTGTATATGATGAGCACATATAGAGGGGTGAACTCCCGTCATCTGTTTGTAATCCCATGAAAAATCATCAAGATTCTATCTCAAAATAATGAGAAATTGTTCTTCTTGATTAGTTGAAAAAAAGGGTTGATTTTCAGAGATTTGGAGGCGATAGTTTCTATGATTTTTACATTACTTTGGTCAAAACCAATAGTGATTGAACCTTCACATGAGATGTCTTGATAGCATGCAGGTTGTCCTAAAGATTCTTCTTTTAGGCCATCAATATTCATGGTAGCAAGATAATTATTTTGCATAAATTTTTCAATTAGGTCATCCTCATGCAATTCCTTGCTACCAATAGTAGTTTATAATGTAAAAATGGGCTAGGGTGATGAATGATAGATTTCTTCTTCTTCTTCCTCTTCTACCCACATATGAAAATCAAGCTCAACAATGGGTTGAGCAATGATATCAAGAACAAGTTGTTTTCTTAGCTACCCATTTGTGATTGTCATATTTACAACTCTACAATTGATGTAGGCATCAATGGAAGCCAACAAAGGTCCTCCTAGGATAAGAGAATAGCCATTGAAATTGGTTTTGAGATGGAGAACAAGGAAATCAGTAGGGTACTCCTAGGAATCAATGGAAACCATTGCATCCTCAATGATGCCTTCTGGTGCTACTATGGATTTGTTAGCAAGATGT
>APFE031648897.1:0-16587 GCA_000404065.3 Pinus taeda | reverse complement strand
AGTCATCGAGATAGGGTTGCACAATGTGCTTTATATCATGAAAAGCGTAAGACATGGCCCATTGAAAAGTTGCGTCGGCGTTCTTAAGGCCAAAAGGTAATTTGAAATAAGCAAATGTCCCCCATGGACAAATGAATGTTGTTTTTGGTTGATCAGCAGGCAGAATATTGATTTGACTGTATCTGGAAAAGCCATCCATAAAGGAGAAAATTTCACTGCCGGCACAATCATCAATAATTTGATCGATATAGGGAGTAGGGTAATTGTCCTTCGGACATGCTCAATTAATGTCCCTATAGTTGATACATATTCTTATTGTCCCTTCACGGGAACAATATTCGATACCCAATCTGTTAACGGGATCGGATAAATGAAACCTGCTTTCAATAATTTTTCAACTTCATCTTTAATTGCAGCATCTTTTCTTGGGTGAATCTGACGCAAACATTGCCGAACGGGTTTAGCATTCTGGTAGGTTTTAATTTCATGAACTATGATTGTTGGGTCAATTCCTGGCATTTCCTCATATGACCAGGCAAACACATTGCGAAATTCTTGAAATAGGGCCTTATATGTTTGAATTTCATCTTCCGTACAAGAGGCACCTATATGAACGTTTTCAACAATTCCAGGCTTAACTGAAATGTCAAGGGGAATAGTTCGAGAAATATTTCCCAAGTTTAACTCGGAATCAGGATGTTTCATTCGATTCTGAGCGTCCTTAACATATCCAGTTGTAAAGATTGATGAAAAATCATTTTCAAAACGATCGCTCTTGGGTAAGAATGAAGATCTGTGATGACGATCTTCCCATGGTAACTCATCGACGCATAGGATTTCACGAATTTTCTCATCTGATTGAACAAGTTTGGAAAATGTTCAATTTCGAGTTTGATGTCGAAAGTGACTCCTCATGGACCACGTTCATTAAATCGAGTTGGGTTGATGTTGGGTCGAAAAACAACTACACGGTCTAATATGCAAGTTCATACGGACTCAAAGGCATAAGAGTACCAAATGAGTCTATCTCAGATTCAGAAGGTATGATCCAAGGATCATCATTAACAATGGTTCCTGATGAAACCATATGAATGGTTGCAGTAGAAGACGATGCGTTGATAGGAGGGAAAGGAAAAGTGCCCAATAAACCAGAATCTTTAACTAACCCAACACCAACATCCTTATAAGGGATCGTCGCTTTACCAACATGCTGAATGCTCTGAGGTGAGGCTGGGTCGGATGAAAAGTATGACAACGGGTCTATAGTTACGATCTTTCCATTATGAGGGAACTTTATAAGCCAAAAGACCGATGAGACAACAACTTTCATAGTGTAATACCAACTACGACCCAAGAAAAGTTTGTAATCTAGAGGGGCATCAACCACCTCCACATCTAGATTAACAGTTTTACCTTCAACCCCTATAGGTAGATAATGTAAAATGCCGAAAGGATGAAACCCACGGCCATAAAAGGCCTTAAGAATCATCGGGGATTGATTTAGTGAAGGAGAACCAAGCGATCTCCAACACTGTATCGACATAATGCACGAGGAAGCTCCCTCGTCAATCACAGTCCTATGAACAGGTCTGTTTTTGACTATCACTGGAATCTGGACAGCCATTTGATGAGGTAAACGTAGTGCACTATTTTCTAGATCGAAGATTATAAGGTTCGGGTCCTGAGCATCAACAGCTCCTATAGCCGACAAAAGTAATTTGCGTTGTGCTGGACATGATTGCAGCACTTCCAAAGCCCACATTGTTGAGGGTGAAACAGCTAAATCCTCAACAATTTTGTAGTTCTGAGCCACTCTCGCATGTGGATTCAAAGCATACTTTCAAAGTACACCCTTTGTGGGCAGTTTGATTACAAAGTCTGGGTTAGGTTTCTCGATCTGTAGTGGATCGGAACCGGGAGCTGAGGTTGATGGATTCGAATGAGAAGATTCTGCTTCTTTACCATCAACAGGACTTTTACTGCCATAATCTTGCGATCGAGTCGCAATCCTAACATGGGACATCATCAATATGGGTTCTTCATTGGCACTGGAGGATGAACCTATCATCTTACTATCTTGAGCTGGAAAAGGATCCTTCAAGACAACAGGAGTTTGGGAACCTTTGACAATTTTTGCAACCTCTGCAAGATGAGGGAAGTCTCTCGTATAATGGTCTTCATCGTAGATGAGACATGGATAATGAGGTTTGTGTTTTTCATCAGTGGGTTCCGCTTTTTCGAGTTTCTCTTTTGAATTTTTATCTGCTTTATTCTTCTTCTTCCCTTTCTTCTTACCACGGGTTTTTGATTTAGCTGTAGATGACTCTACAACGTGAATATCGGCGGAAAGTTCCACGGAAGACTCTCCAATCGGGGAATCTGGCAAGGTTATTATAGGAGAAGAATTCTTGGAAGACTTCTTCTTACTTTTGGTATTTACCGTACCAATCATACCATCAGCGGCATGAGACCATTAAGGAGCAGCAACGATTTTATTTTGTTTGGGTAGGTCGGGGATCTTCTCGTGTAACGTACCTGACTGAGTATAAAATAAATCAAGGTACTGTGCTTGAGCAATGACTTGCTCTTCAGTAAGTACTCCGGCTTTAGCTACATATTCAGTGATCTTGGGCAGTAAAGATTTTACAAACCATTAAGCTAAGATCTGATCTAGGATATAAACTTTCACTAAACGGCGTCGATGTCTCCATTCATGGATATGATCTGAAATATAAGTGGACGTGGACTGCTTTAACGAAGTTAATAATTCCGTGCCATTGCCATATCTGACTGGCAACTGAAACTGAGTTAAAAACGAGGTAGCTAACTGGCTAAAATTATAAAAAGTGGCTTGCAGTAACTCGATGTACCATTTGGCCGCAAGACCAATTAGAGTGTGTTGGAAAAGACGTAAACGAATGGAATCATCTGAAATGGAGTTAGACGCACACCAGAGGTGATAAGTCATCACATGGTTCGATGGGTCCTCTCCTGGCTTACCTTCGAATTTAGGAATATCACTGGGCAACTTATGCGTCATTGGCGGCCAATACTGAACATAGTTAATTGGATCATTCGTAAGGCATGTCAAGTCAGGCAAGTCCAAAGTTGCGATAAATGATAACTGACGATTAGGGTCCCTAAAACTCGAGGTCTGCAGACTAGCCCCAGGAGGAGGATATCCAAGATAACTAGGAATGGGAATCGCATTTGGGATATTTTGACCTCCTGGAAAACCAGGATTAACCGGACCATACTGGGGTTGCTGAGGTGGTTGATATGTATGCCCAGGGTACGGTTGATACTGATAGGTTGGTTGTTGTGCAGCAGGACCGTATTGGTATTGTCCTTGGTACGGAGGTTGATTAAATTGAGGTTGAGAAGTGACAACCATACTTCCTATAGGCATCTGAACCAAAGTCTGGACCGTAGGTCCAGACTAAGGTAAAGATGTCTGAGGAGTAGATGCAGGGACAGTAGAAACCGGAGCTATCGATACTCCAGAAGAAGGCGGGGTGGATGGAGTAGATGTTGCAGTAGTTGCAGTAGACATTTGAGGTGGAGTACGAGGTGTACTAGGCCCAGACTGAGAAACTACAGAAGGTGCAGAAGTTTGAACAGTAGACTAGACAGGTTGCTAAGATGGACCAGAAACCAAGGTTTGTCCAGGTTGTGATGACGACTGCACATTCGGTTGCAAGACCTGCTGGGATTGAGATGGATCCCACACTAAATTCGTTCCGGGGTATGGACCCATAGCAGGTTGAGGATATTGAGGACCATAACCAGGTTGAGGGTAGGGTTTATAATATGATTGACCAGAAGGCGGTTGGTAACCTTGAGATGGGTACTGACCTTGGGTTTGATAACCTTGAGGCATGTACTGATACTGGGGTTGACCTTGAGGTACATATTGATATTGAGGTTGATTTTGTGGTGCATATTGATACTGAGGTTGACCTTGGGGTACATATTGATACTGAGGTTGACCTTGAGGTACATATTGAGTTTGGGGTTGGCCTTGAGGAACGTATTGTCCCGTAGGTATGTACTGTCCTTGAGATTGTCCCCTAAGCGCAAACTGAGTACCTTGAGGTTGCCCCCCAGGCATATACTGGGTACCCTGAGGTTGCCCCCCAGGCACATACTAAGTACCTTGAGGTTGCCCCCCAGGCGGTAACTGGCCACCTTGAGGTTGAGAACCTGACATCATTAGAATATCTTATACACTCAACGGTTTAGTACCACTACTTCCAGTTAACAACTTCTGTTCGATAGGTTGAGGAGATGCTCCCGAAAAAGTACCAGAGATGGACTGATACCCAGCGGGAACAGAAGGACCGCCATACAGTAGGCTTCCGAAGATTGAGAAAACATGGATGACGTACTAGACATATTCAATACAGGATAGTAATCTCTAGGTGCTGGGTGATAAAAAATACGAGGTGGTGAAAAACTTAGTCCTGGATTTTCCAAAAGATTAGTCAGCGAACGGTACCAAGCACTGCTCCTAGGTGGACTGTAAAAGATCGATTCACGCTCCCTAAGGTCTAAGATAGGTCAATCTTCTGGAAAAGGAAAGCTTTCTTCGATGTCTAAAATAGAAAGCTCTTCAATAGCTATGAGTCCAGAAGGAAGATCTTGGGTAATTACGGTTTCTACCCTAGGCGAACTAGGACCACTAGAAGTTGGAGAAACAAACTCTGATACGGGAGTAGCAGCAACTTTAGATTCAGGTTCAAATACTTCAGGTTTGTCACCTATGTCACTAGTAGATGCAATACTACCAGTAACTTCTGAAATTACTAACGGTTGAGAATCAGAATGTACTATCAAAGAAGGTTCTCCTTCTTCAGGTGACCTACTTCTACGGTCACTAGGACTTACGAGGACTTTCAAAATCCTTCAAGCTGGCTCGGTACGTCCTCAGGAGGTTGACCCCGAAGTCTACGGGACGTCCTCAGTAACTCAGCCACGTTAACAAACTCAGGGGATTGGCCTCGAAGTCTACGAGAATGCCTCGGTAATTCAGCCACATTTAAAGACTTTTAACTACTTCACATGCAAACAAAGTAAAATCTCAATAAAAACCACCTAAAGCCTCTAAAGAACCAAACAAATTGAATCACACGCCTAAAGAATCTAGGAGATCAATCACACACAAACAGTAACTTTCCGGACCGAAAACACTAGTTGGTGATGAAATCCAACGTCGCAGAGTTCGATACAGAAATAGCGGTTGGAACAGTTACCCCGGCAACCTGTTTAATGAATAGACTGACACAAGTTTCTCCACTTGACCGTCTCGAGTGAAGAGAACCCCCCAGAAAATCCAAGTGAGTCTAGCCGACGTTTGCTCCAGGTACAGTGGGATATTCTCGCCACCATCACCTTAGGAAGAATCCTATAGAATATAGTCACTAAGATTACCAACAGAAACAAATATACCTGGGCGAATAGTCTATGATCCGATACGCACGCAAGGGAAGAGTAGCAAGCTCAACCCCTTGAAGGCTCCTCAACATAATCCGAGGTTTACCAACAAGTGACCCCAGGCTCCTCGATAATGGTTAATCCAAGGTTTACCGTTTGTAATACATGAATATCTGGCGTCATTCCCAATGAGGAAGGGTTGATTCCCACACTGGTTTGGACACGATCTCGTGCTTCTCCTTTAAGAGGAGCTTTCCCAGAGCATAGATGCAACAATTGGATTTCTTTCCTATCGCAAGATACAGCTACTTGTTTGTTTTACTGTCTTGGAGAGTTAATTACTCCCTACTCCAAGACACTAGCCTAAGCTATGTTGGTGTATTAGAGCCCTAGAAACAAAAAATTTGCTAGATTGATTTTATTTTAAGCGTTATTTTTATTGGTTTTTGATTAAGTCAAGAGGTGATGGAGATGAAACTCGTGGTGTAAAGACTCGACTCAAAATCACTACAAAAATGCACTTAAGATGATTAAACAATCTTTTCTCTTCAATGAATTTCTAGCTAGGAAAGAGTTGGAGAATGCAAATACTTGTATACACAAATTTTTCTTAACAAACAAATCAAAAGAAGTGTATTTGTTCCAATGCACTCAAAACGAGACAACTAGTTATTTTCATAAGAATTTCCTTTTTTCATTCAAACACTCAAATGCTACCAAAAACAAACTTTTTCAAAAGAGATTTTTATATTTTATAAAACATGTAAAGCTATAACTAAAGCAAATCTTGAGAAAACTATGAATAAAGAAAACTTAAGATCTACAAACTATGAAAACCTATTTGAAGTAAAATCTCACAAAATGTCTTTTCGAGGATGTTTTACTTGGCTATAAGCAAACCAAGGACCAATTTGTCCACAATCAAAAATAAGTCAAGAACAACCAATTTTGTTTTCTTTTTTAAAATGAAAGTCCAAACTTTCAATCAAAAGCTTTTCGAAATTTTGTAAAGAGAAAACTCAAAACGGATTCCTCAACAAGGGGAGATTTCATAAATGGTCAGACTCATAAGAAGGCTGGTAGACACTAAGGTGATCTGAAGTCCCTACAGCTTCTAAGCTTAGAGCCACTACACAACCAAATCGAAAATCAAACCCAACAAGAAAAACTCCTAGGAATTTCACCTAAAACCCTAACGCCAATGAAATTAAACCAAAGAAAGCTTTCAACAAGTCACATGCAGGTATGGGCAGAGGATAAAAACTACTAAATCAACATAAAACTAATTTAAAGAGTAAACTTCAAAATTTTCAAAATTTTAGCAGGGTACGTAGGTTCAGAGTTTACACAGGTGCATGTACGCTCTGTGCACAAAGTAAAGGTGTGTACAGGTATGCACTGTGATACGAGCACAGACTGCGGACTTCTCCTAAAGTAATGAAAAGCAAAAAACAAACCTAGATCCACTAAATCTACCCAAGTCCACACACAACAAGCCAAAAACAGAAACAAAAAGGCAAGTTTCTCAGGTCAAAGAAAAAACAAGGAAAACAATCAAGTCCCCAGTGGAGTCGCCATTTTGTCATGCAGAATGAGTCGATCTTGCAGACAAGATAGACCTTCCTAGAATCTAAAGAAGACCTAATGATAAGCAAACCAACTAGACACTATCTTTCTCTAAATGTGCTTTTATAAATAAAGGCAAACAAGTGTGTTTAAGGCCTACCTTACGTCCAACGCAAGTTTGGGGATGCCTTCGCTCCTTTGATCCAAATGAGTTCCTTTGTCGCGAACCTGCAAACACAAACAAGGCAAACAAATTAAATAGCACCTGCAAAGCCAATATCATAAAACATATTTAACATGAAAGTCAAGGAGTCCATGAAACAAATAACATGAGATACTTGTTGAGAAAAATGAGCCTGATTGTATTAATTCAAAAGAAGAAGAACTTTACAACCTTTGCCTTGACGTTGTACAAGCTCGTCCCAAGGTCCAACAAGAAGTATCCTCTACTTTGACAAGCTTCACTCACTCCCCAATGAAGCCAAAAAGGTATGTGATCTCTCCTCTTAATCTCAACTAGGAAGTCTTGATTTCACTAGAATTTACCCTAAAAAATGTTTAGCTTCTAACCTCTCTAGCCACTAACCCAATGCCTCAATTTATAGTGCAATGAAGGGAAGTTACTAGGTCCTCCTTTTAAGGGATAGAATCCTCCTTCAAAGGGATAGCTCCTCCTAACAAGGGATTAGCTCCTTCTCTTTTGGGATGCATGAACCTCTTTGGAGCGAACAATCCACGTCAAAATTCCTTCTAGAATCATCTAGAATTAACCCAAAGTGAGTTTTTTAAGATAAAAATTGCACCTTTTAACTTTCACAGGGGTACACACCCTCCCCTTTACATACAGAGCGTATAAGTACGCAGGTACTCTGAACAAAGGGCGCGGGCCCGCAGGAAAAAGTGAGAGAAAGTGCGGAACCATAGTTACATTGCTTTTTGATGTCTTTCTCTCATTTCCAAAGCTTGTTTTGAAGAGCTGAGGTCTGAGACTTGCTTAGGAGGCTAGTATAGGTGGTGATAGACCCATACTGACTACAAATAATCAAGGTGACGATATTTTTGTGTAACCGCATGTGTCAGAATGTATACACTCCTTCAATGAATCCAACTTGTGTGTATACACTACTTTCTTTAGCCCAACCTGCGTATACCTCTAGAGATCTGAATCATAAAACCTCTGAACCATAAATTGTACCAATCAGTGACATTATGAAGATCTATTGTCATATTAGATAGAAACAAGGATCACCCTTCTTTCTCAATCAACCAATCAATCATACTCAATTTCATTATACATTCAGTTCTACTTTCAAATCTAAGAAGACATCATTGACAAACATCAGTATTGATCTGATAGATTAGTCATTCATGAACATCAAGCTTTTCTTTTGTATACATTACTTGGAAGAGCCGAACTAGCATGTATATGCACCTTCACCAAAGCGAACCAACATATAGATCTACAAATACTTACTTATAACTTCGTTGCAATTCCCAACTTCAAACATACCCAGATCGTCACATATAAAGGATAAAACATGTGTTAGCAATCAGATCTATCCCATCCATTATCATATCACATAATGATAAGTCATTGTGATCCTAATCCATCATTAGACATCATCCATCATCAAACACTCAGGTGCATACTTAGTCTAGATCAAGCAAAGCATCAAAAACCCATAACATGCATATTTTCTTTTGGTCTAGCACTTCATAAGATATTCATTACTTATGCACTTATCCCTTTGATATTCTCCTCCTTATATAGTTTTAGGCCTTTCTCAATACCTTGCACCAAAACCACTTAGGACCAATACCTCGGACCAAATACCTCGGACCAATACCTCGAACCAAATACCTCAGACCAATACCTTGGACCAAATGCCTCTGACAAAAACCTCAGACCAAAACCTCAGACCAATACCTCGAACCAAATACTTGGACCAATACCTTGGACCAAATACCTTGGACCAATACCTTGGACCAATACCTTGGACCAAATACCTTGGACCAATACCTCGAACCAATACCTTTGGCCAAATACCTTGGAGCAATACCTTGGACCAAATACCTTAGAACAATACCTTGGACCAAATGCCTCGAACGAATACCATGGAACAAAACCTCGGACCAAAACCTCGGAAAAAATACCTCAAACCAATACCTTGGACCAAATACCTTAGAAAAATACCTTGGACCAAAATACCTCGGTCCAAATACCTCAGACCAATACCTTGGACGAAATACCTCAGACCAAATACCTCGGATCAATACCTTTGACCAAATTCCTTGGATGAATACCTTGGACCAAAACCTCGGACCAAAACCTCGGACCAAATACCTCGGACCAATACCTTGGACCAAATACCTCGGACCAATACCTTGGACCAAAACCTCGGACCAAAGTACCTCGGACCAAATACCTCGTACCAATACCTTGGACCAAATACCTCGAACCAATACCTCGGACCAAATACCTCAAACCAATACCTTGGACCAAATGCCTCGGACCAATACCTTGGACCAAAACCTCAAACCAATACCTCGGACCAAATAACTCAGACAAATACCTTGGACTAAATACCTCGCACCAATACCTTGGACCAAAACCTCGCACCAATACCTCAGACCAAATACCTCGAATTGAATACCTTCGACCAAAACCTCAAACCAAAACCTTGATTTTCCATCCCATATGCACTTTTCCTTCTATGAAAGTGTGTGCATACCTATACACTCCTTTTGTTCCATGAGCCCACGTGTATACGCTACTTGGACAAGGTGAACCAGAGTATACTTCTTAAACCATTATCTTTCTTCAATTTCTTGATTCTGATCTGTAGTCCTTTGTTCCTTCATCCTATTCTTTAGTACCATTACTTTGTTCCCTCTTAATAGACCTATTATAATGTGATTTTCCATATTACTTCTGAAATAATTCCTTTGAACTACCCTGCATTTTGTCACATCTGTAAACACAACTGCCATGTATTTTGTCACATTTGATATCTCTCCTGTAGTTTCATCTAGTTACCAAATACAAGTGAGTTGTTCTGCTACAAGTGGGTTGTCATCAAGTACAACACATGTATCACAATGCCAACAATATCCCCCTTTGGACTTGATGGAAACCATGTTGTTGTTGATTACTGCAAGCTGTAGAAATCATTAGAGATAACGAGCAACACCAAAATACTCTCCCCCTTTGACATCAAGGGAAAAGGGTAGACCAAGATACTCTCCCTCTTTGATATCAAGGGTAAAGGGCTAACAAAAATGAAGACTTTCATATCTGAATAGCTGAATATGAACATTGATCATGCTCCCCCTTTGTACATGCTGAGATGCACTATACCATACATGCTCCCCCTAAGCACATGCAGAGTCTACAAATAAAATCTAAAAGAATAACATGACTCTATAACTCAACTATGTGAGTATGATCTTCTTATCACCAATGATCCAGGTGGCTCTAGAGACACACATGGGACAAAGAGGGCTTAAGGAAGCTCGAAAATCAAAGTGATCAAAATGCTTTCTAACCAAGACCAAAGCATAGTTCTCGTCGTCCTGATTATGGTGGTGCAAACGGTTCATCAATCTGAGCTCGTATGAGGGAAAATGAGCCAGTCAAAGTTTTGGTCAAAGTTGGACTGTGGGCTAGGTTTAAGTGTCCTACAATTTGACCAACCTCGGGGCATGAAACCTAGCTCCCAAAAATAGTTGAAATTGTGGCCTCATTAAATTTCCGAATATCAATTATTTTGTAAAGATTTGAAAATCACCCGTACTTTAATAAAAAATAAAAAAATATATATTTTTGGGGTGGCAGGCCACCAACCCCACCAACCCCCCCAACGAACATATAAAATTTTAATTGGCTGATGGGCCATGACCCCTGTCGGCCCCACCAACCCAATGCAGCCACTTAGCAAATTTACATTAAATGTGGCTCAGCTACCATCACCCCGCCTAGCACTCCAACCAACACCCACATTAAAACATAAACTCGAGCGGTGGGTGAACCACCTCCGATGGACCTGTCCCACGCCCCACCAAAGAGCACCATATATTAACAGAGGTTGGTGGGTATCGAGCCCGTGCCAGACATGTAGGCTGGCCTGCCACCATGCAGTGACCCCATGATATGTACCAACAACCAATGCACCCCCCATTTAATGCACCAACAAACAATGCATAAATGCGTCCCCATTTTGAGCTATGGGAATTAAGGGGTGGGCCGCCCAATGCCGATCCGACCACCCTAAAAAAAAATTGGTTATGTAAAATTGGAGGGGGAGGGGTTTGACCACCCGACCCCCTCCCCAATAAATAGATCTCATACCAATCTACCCAACCGGGCATTTTGAAAAAAATCTGCCCAGAAATTTCATATAAACCCAGCATTTGTCACTGCACCCAAGCATGGAGGAACTGAGAACACACACTGAAACTGAGGCATGGATTTTTTTAATTAATTTTGTAGGTGGAACCATGATCCTGAAAAAGTGTAGGCAGAACCATGATTGAGCAAAATTCTCAACAGGGTGAAATTTTTGCAGTGTCCAAATTGGACAAATTTTATGTCGATCTTACATCTCTCAGTGACACGAACCCAATGGTGCAGTCAGTTTCCTAATATGAGCAGCCAATTTGTAGAGGACCTGGAGGAGGGAATCTTTGAGGAATCTAGGGGGAATCTAAAAGATTCCTTAAGCCCTAGATTTCCACTTTCTCAGAATTTAGAAATTTGACAGTTGATTTTGCACTATTTGATGCCACAAATTTGATGGTACATTCAGATTTTCTATTTTCTCATTTCAGTTTTTGGCCACTTTTCAAAGTGGAGTGTAGGTGTCAGCATTCAACATGCAAGCAGTCATTCCATGAGATTCGACGCCACAAGATTGATCGTACGAACAGCTTCAACAACTTGACATCCTTTTCTTCAGATGACCCTTGGATGTGAGGTATAGGCAATGTGTTCATGTACTTCTTTTGCTATGCATTATGTTGCACAGATCCTTGTTTGATGTATGATGAGGGATCTTGTCTCTTACTTGTCTCATGGTTCTTTCTTGATGTGATGTGAAATCATTTGTGGGATGTACTTGTTGTCATGATTCAACATGTTTTATTTGAGATACCTTTTTTGTTATGTTGATGGGATACTCATGTGTCGCCATGTATGTTTGCATTGAGATCCCTTTTATGCCATGTTGGCGAGATGCTCATTATCATCATGCATGAGTTTAGGTCATACTGATAGGAGTCATTTTTTACTGAGAGTTCCCGTAGCAGAACCTCTCTTGGAGCCACTCTTGCGTGAGGGTGTTTTCCTCGTATGATAACGACGTCACCTGTTATGTACATCATCACTATTCACATCACTTAATGCAACGGCCTACACCATCTTGAGACCAAGGCTCAGAGACATAGTCCCTCCTAGACGAACTCTATTATCAACAACTTGTTTTCATGTGTTGATGATTTTCATGTTCCTTCTTCTTTACAACATGTAGATGTATTCATTTATGTTCTTTTAAAAATGCAATTTAACACATCACAGAAGTAAAAGTTCTTGGAAGGAGTCCTTTGTCACACCCGGACCTAGATCAAGTGGTATCAGAGTGGTCTTTGCATCGATGTGAATTGCAAGCGTGAAAAATGGAATGTGCACCGATAGAGGATAAAAAGCGATATACGAGACCATGCTCAAAATTTCCAAAAGGGTTGAAATCATATATGAAGAAAAGGAGTGATTGTAGCTTTAGTTACGAGCCATGGAAGAGGCCCTAGAAGAACTAAATCATAACAACCAGAATCTTCAAATAGAGAACATTGAATTGAAGATGCTTCTACATGAAGAGAAAGAGGAAAAACAGAGTTTGCTACAACAACTGCAAGCTAAGGATGAGGCCGTGGAAAAGCTACAGCGTGACCCATGTGAGGTAAAAAGTAGTTATCTAAATTCATGTATATGTCATGATGATGATTTCATTGTTTTTGAAAATCATACCACAGGAATTGGCTCCAAACTGTTGAATAAAATGGGTTATGAAGGAAAAGGCTTAGGCGTTAATGGCCAAGGCATTGTCAACCCCATCAAAGTAGAAGAATTACCCTGTCAAGTAGGACTTGGATATGTGTTGAAGCCCTGAAAATTGGGTCGACAACAAGGGGGATACCCACCTGGTCCGGACCTTGGTTGGCAGCTCCTTATCCGTTTGGTATAGCGGGTCCGACTGGGGATAACGGGACCAGTTTCCCAATCTGAGGGTGTGTGTGTGTGTAGAGTTGGATGAAGTTGATCTAAGAGTACTTTAAAGCTAATTTAATTCAAATTCTTAAACTAACTATATGCTATTGTAATCTAATGAGAAACAACGCATCTAATCTATGCTAACCCAAGGTGTATATCTTCTATTATGCAATCTAAAGAGATTTCAAACAACAACTGGTAATAAAGATCATTCAGCTATCATAAGAATAGAAATGCATTAAGATAAACCACTTTGCATAAAAAGTTAGGCAAAACGATTGTGAACATCATATCGCATAATAAGTTATTCATATATCAGACATAAATAAATGACTCCACCGTACAAAAGTGTCAAATGGTAACTCATACATTCATGCAATAATATATAAACAACTGAAAACTATATATCACTTAAAGAATATAAGCAGAAATGGCCAAGAGATAAAAGTACCATTTATGACTAATCCTACTCACAAACTTCAAGCAAAAACGATTTATCTCTACTTGTTTTAACATCTACTAAGAGTACAAAAGTGCAACATCAGTAGCAGACATCGAATGCAAATATTAATAAATCTCGATCCATCCATTCATCAAAACCTCCTCTGAGGGTGCAGAAGTGCATGTTCCGAGGACAAGTTTTTGACAAATTTCTGGACCCTTCTCTAAATGCATGAGAAGGGTTTAAATACTGCTAAATAATTAACTTAATTACATAAATTTAGGATACGGTTTTAAATGACCACCCTTCTGATAAAGCAAAACTATTTCTAAAAATTGAATCTAATTATAAACTATTTCTGTATTTGCTCCTTAGTGCTGCAAGCACGCAACATTCGCCTAGGAAGAGTCGGATAGTCGCCTTCCGCTTTTGTTTGAACTATGAAAATAGAAATAACAAGAACTGACACCTCTTTCTAGTAAACTAGAAGACATTTTCGAGAATCTTCCTCAGGCTGGGTGTATTCACTGGGTGTATACTTGGTAATGACCCAAATTTCTCTTAAACTGATTCTGCTTTTGCTATTTCGGTTTCCGGCCTTGTGGATGACTGAAAAAGTTAGGGACTTAACTCTCAAAATAATTTTCTGCATCGAAAACTGCCTCCGTCCTTCACTCCAGGCTTTTCTTGTGTGTAGGCTTCAGGTTTTTTTGTAAACATGCTTATTTTGTGCATCTTTGACTCTGAGCTTTAGGTGGCCTGTTGACATCAGCATCTGTTGAGTGATACTCTGGAATCTGTGGTCCTATCGCATGCAGCATTCATTTCTGAAGGGATTTCTTCTCTGTTCTCCGAGCATTGACGCTTTCCCCTTTTCCTTAGATGTTTCCTGCACATTGCTTCATGTTATTTCCTATCTTACAGTTTACGCAAAGGAAATGAGTAATGATAATAAAGATTGACCTGAAAGTTTTAAGCTCTTATGAATGCATAATCATGACATCCGTAGCAAACCGACTCTTCGAAAACATGAGACTATCCTTCCTGAATATTTTGGCGTACAATCATTAATTTCTTTTAAGTCGCGCGCCCAATTTTGGTTAACGGACAGCTTTCCATTGAATACTGTGCCGAGGAAAATTTGCGATGGGTGATTTCTGCGACTCGCATCACAGTATCGTGGATTGCGTCGTCAAGATGTGTCATCGTAGAAACTCATGATCGCGAATTTTCGCAAAGTGCCTTCATCGGAGATTGCAGAGTCGCAGATCACATTCATCGCAGATCGCAACATTTAGTCATTCAATCATTGTGTGCTACTTACGCGATGTTGCGATATGCGACGTCGCATATCGGCCGTCAGAGATTTCTTAATTTTTTTCATTTTAAGAGCGCTTCATAATAAATGCGATGCAATGAATTTCGTGTCGCTCCTTCGTAGTTTATTATGCTCATAAGAAAACGCTTCATACTCTTTTCACGGTGCGATAAATTTTGAAGGAGTCAAATACAAAAATTTTCATAAAAATGTTTGTTTGGATTTTTATTAAGGGTCCCCGTTTGCTTGGTTTTATTGCTAATATCAAACAAAGGGGGGGGGTTCTTGGTGGCCACAACAATGGCGATTCAACGGGAAGAACCAGCTATCTCTGCTTTTCTCTTGAATTTTAACTTCCGAAACAGAAAAAGTTTTGTAAGTCTAAAGTTTGTTATGGACAGGTAGAGTACATTATGCCTTATCCTATCAATGATATTTTGTTTTGACCTTTTTCTATTCAAATCATTTGCTTCCTCAAGCTTAGTCCTTGCATTTACACCAGCCATTACTTGGTCTTTTAAAGAAAAAATAAGGTCATCTCTATGTGCTGGCTTCTTAAAAATATGCTCATTTGTCGTAGGTAGAGCCTCTGCTTCCAGCAGGCGTCCATAGCCGCGACAGGGTTACCTATTACCCATCAATGATCCTTTATCCTGCTTAAAGCTATTTACAACCTTTCAGAGAAAAACTTATTTTGACACTTTTTCCTTTTTTATTCTCTAAAGAACAATGTCTTGGTTTGGTGGCCAAATTATGACACACTCATTCACTTGATTTACACTTTTGCTGAACAAGATGGCTCGTGATGAGAACCCTTGTCTTTTGATTACAACAATATTGAGTCATTGCCCTGTTTTGGTGGACAATATTGGAAAAGTCAGCAAGTTATAATATCTGTGATCATGATAAGCCGGCTCGTGATGAGACCTCTTATTCTTTGAGATATAGTGTTTTCTTGGATTGTTCCTCTGAATGCTGCGATTTTCTTTAGCAAAGAGGAAACCATTGTTTTTCCTTAGGAAACCTCTGGACGACAATAATAAAGTTTTAAAACAGCAGTTTTACAGAGAATATTTATTTTATCCTCTAGCAAGTTTGTTGCAGCCAGCAGTGATAATGTTTATTGCATTGTTCAGTGATGAAGGAGATCATGGTCAACTATGTTTTTGGATGCCCAGTGATAGGTTTGTATTGTTGACCAGGAGATCTAATCAGAAAAATCAATCAAGAAGGCATCTGCTTGATTGGTTGCATTGGCATTTTGATATAGTTTGATGTATATTGTCTTGTAAGAAACGCAGGTGGTTGTCACCATGGTTTCAAATCTTGATGGACTGCTGCCCTTCAATAAGCTTTGTAAGTTCTTGTTTTCATTCAGTCAGTCATGAGTCATTTGTGAGTCAGTTTTCAGTCATGTTGATTTCATAATTGTGTCGGTTTGAGTCAAGCTTCAGTTAAGTTTCATTCAAGTTTTCATTCAATAAATGAGTCAAAGTCTTGTGTCGTTTGCCGAAATAATGACTCCATTGCCCAATGGATAAGGCACTGGTCTGCTCTCCCAGA
>APFE031648895.1:91365-132202 GCA_000404065.3 Pinus taeda | reverse complement strand
ATAGGTTGTGGAAGGCTAGGAGAAACAACACTTCCATCTTTATAGTTGTGAGGGGTAGACTTCCTTGTTGCCATAATTTTACTTTCCACTATGTAACAAAGCCCTTTTACTCTTTCCAATTGTTGTGTTGTTTCTCTAAAGAAGGTGTTGCTCATTGTATCCTCATAATGTGTTATTATTTCCTCTGTGAAAATTGACCACATAACAAGTTGTTTACAAGAACAAAGGCCTTTATACCATAAAAATTGATTCGATTCTAAATATGAAGATGCAATAGATACCTTTTGTAATAGTGGTACACCATGTAGATCAAAATATTGCTCCATCTAAAGTATCCAATTTACCGGATCCTTGCCATTGAACATCCACATCTTACTTTTTCTTGATTTTAGGAGCTCGATCTTGAAATGACTGTAACTCTGTGCTTTCGAATCTTTAAGTTTTGAAATTGTGACTTGCAGTAGCCCTCTGTGTCCTCTTTCAAATGCCACCAGTCTGACCCAAATTTGATTCTCCAAGGAAGAGTTATGCCAAACCTCCCACAGTGACCTGATTATAGACTAGTTCAGTAGAGTGAAATTGTATGATGTTCCATGTGTCATTGTTTCAACCTTTGGCTTTGAAAAAAATATATACAGGAAACTACAGTCTGTCCTCTTTCTATACCTTCTTACGAAATTTCAAACCGATGCTTAGAGAGAAATTTATGACGATTTTCCCTAGGTCACCTGTTTTGAATGTAATTCAGGATTCTGCAAAAGACTAACTTCCTCAGATCATATCTCTGTAAATATAGCGCAAAAATCTTTGAAATTCGGACCCGATTCAGTGCGATTTGTCTCAAATGGTTTTTTTTTTACTTCTGAAATGTCATAGAAAAAATTTATAGCGAAAATGCCACGATGACCTATTTGGAGTAGCGAAATCCTAGAATCCAAATCTCTGATATCAAATGTTATGAAACCAGCTCACAAAAAGATATAAAATATAGTTTAACACCTTACAATTCAGCCTCTTCGAGGGGTCAACCTCCTTTACATTACACAAATATATAATTCTTGGATGATACAAATGAAAAGACCTCCTTGCTATATGTAGGAGTCTAAGGGGTCATAATATAATCAGAGTCGACATAACAATAATAATGTAAGGGCACAATAATAACAATAGTGTGCTTCTACGGGGCACAATAGTAACAATATGGGCACTACATGGGTACTTCAATATAATAAGGGGGTTGTACTAATAACAATAAGGGGTTACACTAGTAGTATAGAGGCCTAACAACAATCTACACCTCTTGTGCAATTTATATCTGAGGTCTACCACTCTGATGATGTAGACAATCTCTCCTAAGGTGGTCTTTGCCAAAATTTCAACAATGCATGGCTTCCTTACTCTGCTCCTGAGGCTGATGTCCTGTTGAAGCCCCGAAAATCAAGTCTACAACAAGGGGAATAAACACCCGGTCTGGACCTTTAAAGTAGCTCCTTTTCTGTTTGGAATAGTGGCTCTGACTGGGGGTAATGGGACTAGTTTCCCAATTTGTTTATGATGGTACACTAAGGGGATGATTTTTTTCTCTTTTGAAAGGTTTATGGGGAGAATGCTTTATTCTAAATCTAATCTAACATGTGCAATTTTATTCTAATGAAAGAAGACATCTAATTCAAACTATCCCGGAGTAACGCTTTGTTTATGCGATCTAGAATAATTTCCAACAATGGTTGGTAATAAAAATCATTCAATCACTACGAGAAAATAATATGTTAAAGATGATTGTTTCATATAAGATATTAGTCGAAAAAATTATGATAAACACATCGCATAATAAGTCATTCATATACTTGACATAAAGGAATAGTTATTGTCGTACAAAAATGCAAAAATGACAATTGAACATTCAAGTTTCCATATATAAACAACTGAAAATAATATATCACTTGGCACATAAGCAAAAAGTATTAAGAGATAAAAGTACCATTGATAATAGGTCCTGCTCATGAGCTTTAAAAATATAGATTTATCTTCAAATAATTCAATATCCACTAAGAGTATAGAAGTGCATTTTAGTAGCAGACATTAAACTCAAATATAAATAAATCTTGTTCCTTTCATTTATCAAAACCTCCTCAGTGGGGACAAAAGTGCATGTTCTGAAGAATTGTTTTTGACAAATTTCTAGACCCCTCTCTAAATGCATGAGGGGTTTAAATATTACTCTAATGAAAGATAAAAATAGTTATTACAAAAATAGATGAGGAGGTTCAAAATGACCATCCCCACTTTAAGCAAAAATGAACTAATAATCAAATTAAAACTGAATCTATGCTAAATCATGTATCTGTTCTTTTTAGTTGCAAATGTCTAGCATGGGTTTCAGGAGCGTCAGTTGGCCGACTTCAGCCTTCAATTGACCTGCGAATATGGAATCGGTGAGTGCTAGCGCTATCTTCTCAGCAAAGATTATGGGGCACTTCAAAGTCATACATTGGCTATGTGGTTTTACCATATATTGCCAGTAAGTGTCCCTGTTTAACTTGCTTATCTGCTTAATTGACTCTGCCTTCTTTTCCATTGTTTGCTTCCATCTTTTTTGCAGTTGTTGTGCTTTTGGGAGAAATCCTAGAGTGGTTTCTGATATTAAATTTTCCTTATGCAAGTTTTCGTTGATGAAGTCGATGATGTTACTTACTGATGTTGTTGCCTCCTCCATCACATGCTCTTCTTCCTTGAGTTGTGCATCCCATTTTGCAAATAGCATGTCTTTGTGGGATTCATCAATCTTGGGTAATTCTGCTCTTTTACCTTCCTCTGATTTCTGCCAATTCACAAAGTTAGAAACTTTCTTAAAAATTAATTCATAATCAAGTCATTTGTCTACAACTTGGTTTGTAATGAAGTCGCTTTTCTCGCAATGAGAATTCCATTGTGAGATTCTTTAGCAAAGAATTTCTTCCTATTGTAGGAGCTGGTCATTGAGGGAAAAATATTCTTTGACGAATTCTTCAATTTTAGGGTCGTCATTATGCAATTCTATTGTGGCCTGTAACTGTTGTTCTTTATTTGCTAGATTGTCTTGGTAACCCAACTGCATTTGTTGGAAGTCTTGTTGTAACTTTTCCAACTGTACTTCTGCTTCTCAGCTAATGCTGACCTGTTGTAGTTGCTATTCCAAAAATAGGATCTTATCCTCCTTTTCTCTTAATAGCATTTGAACTTCTGATGCTTTATCAATGGTTGCAGAAGCATATGCCCCTGCAATCTGAGAGATCCTAGTGAGGTTTTCTATTGGATAGGTAGTCGGGTCTTGCCAAAGAACATCTAAAGGTTCAGCCTCTGCAGAAACTACAGTATCTATTTTTCATTTTTTTTCTTTGTCTCCTGACAACAACCTTATGTTGTGGGCTATAAAATACATCCAGAGGGAGAATCTCCTCTATTTTCAACACAATTTCGGACGACAGAGCAACAGGAATATGCTCTGTCTCTTGAGTATTAATAACCTCTTCTATTATCATCTTTATGGCTGTCTCCCCTAGGTTTATTAATGGGTTTGCACTCTCTTCCTTGGTGTTGATTAACTCATTAAAATTCTCCCACTCCTTTTCTAGGTCTACTACAATTGGACTTGGTAGCTTTACGAGGGGAGCAAGAGTCTCAACCTGTTTTGGGGACAAAACCTGTTGGTCAGGCTTTTCTATAACTAAGTTGTATCTTTAATTGCTGCTTCACTTCTGCTGTGATCATTTTTTGATTGCTCATCGGATTTTTCTGTTGATTCCCTCTTGAACTTTGATTTAGACTTTTCTTCTCCTGAACTTTCACTTATACTAATACTAGGAGTGGGTTCCCTTATTGGTTCAAAACATAATTTGTCCAATGGAACATTTTCCAATCTTTGTTCTCTATAATGGTTAAACTCTTGAAGCTTCACTTGGTCAAACTGAATTTGTGCCATATGTAGAATCTCTTTGAGAGAGCTCTTCTATTGAAAGACATCGTCAAAGATATCATATTCTTTAGTAAACACTTTTATTTTGACCATTGTTGTAAAATTCTTGATAGTATCCAAGGGATCATACTGCCTCCCTCAGAAATTTGGTAGCTGCAGACTTAGGATATTATCAACCTCTTTAAAAGCGTGTCCCAAATCAAATAATGCAAAGGCCCCACAGACCACAGGAAATTGAGGCCATATGGTCTTCTTCTTATCCTTGAGTTTTCTTCTCATTCCCCCAACACCACAGGTCTAGTAAGCTAACTCGCGGGACATAAGTTTGTGAGGAACATACAAAGGAAGCACATGAGGTGAGGAAATGCTCCCAAATACCCTAATGTAGGTCAATAACTCCTCCCCGAACCACCTTCCCATAGGGAGAATGTCAATTTCAGCTTCTGGGGAGAATCTTGGAGCATTTGTGTTATATAACATTTTATGAATGGGAAGCAATACTCCATGACAAAGTTTATAGAAATTCAGGATGAAAATGGATTCCCATAGTTCTTTATGGTAGACTTGAATAGGTAGAGGGTTTTGTATTATCCATTTCCACCCCATGATGGGAAAATCAAAGACGAAACAAATAGCATCCATGACATAGGAAGATAAAAAGAATGGAGGATAAAACCTCTGAGCAAAACTTCTTTTAGTTCGATAATTCAAAATAGTAGAAGCTAAATTATCAGATAAAATTTTGGCCCAATCCATAATGGTGGCATTGGTGGCCCATCCAGTAAAGGCAACCATTCTGATGAAATCTCATTTATATCTGGCTTCCCAAATAGCCTACATAACATTGCAGCAGTGAAATAATAGGGAGAAGCGAGGAAGCCAGTGGCTTACATACCATTTTTGTCCTTCTTTAATGGTTCTTCCTTCGCGGACCAATTATTTGTGTAGTCTACCAAATCCTCATTCTCTTTAGCAAAATTTTCCACAAATTGTTTATTATAACTAGCTTAGGGTTCTGGCAGGTGATACATATGCCTCAAATTACTTGGGCTAAATGACCCCATGACCTCCTAGTTCCATGTCTTGAATTCCCTTTCTGATATATTAGCATGGTCTATAATCCATTTTACCATATCCATGTAAGGGAGTATCTTCGGCCTCACTACAATACGGTGCAGGAACGAGCATGCAAGCTTCGTCAGTGATGCTTCGGATGACCCACATCCATCTAACGTAACTGTAACCTCCATAACTCTTGGGTTTTCTTCTTCTAACAGTCGCACATTCCTTCCCAAGTAGATATCCCTACTTCCCTGGTACAAGTGGTGTCTGTAAATAACGAAGTCATCTCTGATTTTTTAGATGCAGGAGATTTTCCTTTCTTTCCCATTACGTTTTGCGTGTTGTTCTACGTTTTTCTCTATGTACTGCTCCTGAAAATAGTAAGCAGAGAATAGAGATACAATAAGGATGGTGACGACTAATGAACAACAATAAGGTGACAGGAAAGCTTTTGATTTTAAAATCATATCAAAGGTATCACCTTATGTGAAATAACCCTTTAAACCAGATCTAATTTGATCTTAATAAATATCATCAATGGGACATTAAGTAAACATTAATCCTCATAACTCTTGCATCGAACAACATAAAGTAATATTATTGGACTTTGAGCCCTTAGATTTGCGATAAAGCGATTTTGCGATTTGCTTCGCAATATCGCAGATCGTGATATCGCAAAACCTTTTATTTTTAATAATCATTTGTTTCATCATGTGGCTGTGAAATGCAATTTGCGAGAGCTTTATCGCATCTCGCAATATCTGGTCATTTTGTATTTAGTAGCATTGTGGTCAATAGAATTTGCGATATGCGATAAGTTCGTAAGACTTGCAATCTTGCATTTTCGCATTCTCGCTTTTTTGCATTTTGAGCTTCTTAGTAAAGGATTCTCGCTGCTACCCTTTTTACGATGTGATGCGATGCTTATCATTAAAGATCAAGCTTATTAAAGTTTTTCTTAGTACTCAATACTTTATGCTTACAAGGTTTTTCCTAGCTTTCGTGGTTTGTATAACGCTTTTCATAAGGAGGCTTAAACAATTATAACATTTTTCATGCGCATGAAGCGTGAAAAGGTAGGAATTAATATGTTTTGGGAATTTTGCGTTGATATCATGTTTTATTGAAACAAAAGACAATCTTAAGTGCTAATTTTTTTATTTTTTAGAAGGGTCCCCATTTATTAATGTTATTGCTAACACTAATAAAAAGGTGGGTTGTTGATGGTCACAACAATTAGCAATTCACTTGAAAGAACCAGTTATCTCTGATAATTTTTTGAATTTTCTAAAACTTCTAAAATTGAAATGGTTTTGGAAAATTCAAACTTTATTGTAGAAATATAATGTACAAAGTGCTATTTTCTAACAACAACATCTTGTTTCATCTATCCTAATTCTGATCATCTTCTTCCCAAAGCTAGTCATTACACTTACATAAGCCATTACTTGGTTTATAAAGATAAAAACAGAGACATCGCAGTAGATCAGTTTTAGGTGTACGCATTTGTCATAGGTAGAGCCTCTGCTGCCAACAAGCGTTCATAGCCTCAACAAGATTACCTGTTACCCAGTAATGATCCAGTATCCTACTTAAGGCGTATGCAATTTTCCAAGATAAATCCTCATTTACACTTATTGCTTTTTCTTTTCTTTTAATTCTTCAAGAACAATGTCTTGGTTTGGTGGCCAATTTTGACAGTGCCATTCAATTGATTTATAGCTAACTGAACAAGTTGGCTTGTGATAAGACCCCTGTCTTTTCATTGAAACAATCTCGAGTCATTACCCTATTTTGGTATGCAGTTTGGCAATGTCAACTAGTTATAATCTTTATGATCATGATAATCCGGCTCTTGATGAGACCTCTTATTCTTTATGTTTATAGTGCATAACTGGATTATTCTTTGAAACTTGCAATTCCCTAAAGTGGGGAGGAAGTCATTGGCCCCTTAAGATTTCTTATGGATGACAATTGTAGAGTTATAGAACTAGCTTCTCTATAGAGAATCTTTGTCTTATTATTGATGCTTTTCATCACTGATATAACGCAATTTCCTACTAAAGGTTGTTTTCAATTAGAACTTGTAAATTTGAAACAAAAGACAAGTAAAATCTTTAGAATTATATAGCACTTGATCGTATTTTTCAAAATAAAGATTAACTTTCCTAATCACTTCCATTTATACAAGCGGAAAAACAAAATTGACAAGAGACACTAATCTTTTTCGTGGAAACCAAAAGGTAAACTTTTCAACTTGTTTTATTATCAAAAATAAAAATAAACTAAAATAATAATTTACAAAAACAGAAGAGGTCATCTTCAATGGAAAGTATTTTTTAAGGATCTATCCATTAATAGGTAAAGACTCTCTTTTCCCTACTAAGACTTGTAACGTGAAAGTTGATGGACCTATGATTTCAACAATTTGGAATGGTCCAAGCCACATCCGTTGGAATTTAGTATGTTTGCCCTTCTCTTCATGAGCTTAATCCCATTTCAATACCAAATCCCCAATTTGAAAATCTTTTATGGATACCAAGTTTGAATCAAAAGAAGCTTTTACTAATGCTTGATGATGTGCATGGGTAATTTTGGCTTGTTCTCGTTCCTCTTATAACTTAAGGATCTGCAATTGTCTTAGTTGCAAGGATGAGGAAGGAGTTTCTTCGATGAATTAAACTAAGGCTAAAGAAGGAATAACTAGGTGAGTTGGGAGAACCACTTCTTTCCCATAAACTAAATTAAAGGGAGAAGTGCCAATGGAAACTTTTTTAGTTATCTGATCTGCCCAAAGAGAATTCATCAAATATTTGTGCGAATTTCTATGACTTTGCAATAGTCGTTTAATGACTCTAATCAAGCTTTTATTTGTTGATTCAGCCAAACCATTCCCTTGCGGCTAATAATTGGCAGAATACTTAAGTTTAAAACCTCTTTTGAGTGCAAATTCAGTCAATGCATTACCAGAAAAACATGATGCATTACCAAACATTAAAGCGGAAGGTAAGCCAAATCTGGTAATTATGAATTGATCTATGAAATCGATGATATTTTTAGAGTTGGTTGTCTTGAGAGGAACTGCTTCTACCCATTTAGTAAATTAATCAGTAGCTATAAGGATATACTTATGTTGTTTAGAAGAGTGAGGAACGATCTCACCTATTATATCTAATCCCCATTGCTCAATGGTTAATCGATATTGACCGGTTGTAATGGTAATGATGGTTTCCTTTGTCTTCTAGCAACAGTTTGACAAATCTGACATCTTCTTACATAGCTATGTGCATCCTTAAATAATGTTGGCCAGTAGTAGCCTACGCACAGGATTTTGTGTGTTGTTCCATCTCCTACGTAATGTCCACCTGTTGGTCCATCATGAAGTTCCTGCAATACTTTTTCAACTTCAGATTTGTCAAGGCATCTAAGAAGAACAGAATCATAATTAATCCTAAAGATTACATCGTTTACAATTTGATATTGCTTAGCTTTTAATCTTAGGGCTCTTTTCTTTACATGATTCAAATGTGAAGGAGCATAGCCATTTTTTAGGTAAAATATGATATCAGCATATCTTGATTCAATATAATTTAGGCTTACTCCATACATTTGTACCTCATGGTCAAGGGTTGGTATTTTTGATATATGTGATGCTCCAGCCAACATCGTGAAAAAACTTTGACCTTTTACAATATTTACTGGCTTGATTTCAGCGTCATATTCTTGCAGGGCCGTGACCCAATTAACTCTCTTTTCACCCACGTCTTTCTGTATCAAAAGGTTTCTTATCGCTGGAAATATCAATATTATTTTTGTATGGGTCTTAAGAAGAAAGGGTCTAAAATGTTTGATTGCTTTGAAAACAGCATAAGCTTGCTTCTCAACATTGGAGTAATTTAGTTCAGCTCCTTGCAAGTTTGAACTGAAAAATGCAATTGGGGTTTCTCTTTTATCTTGATTGGCTTACGTGAGTATTGCAGCATATGATTTCTCAGAGACAAATGTATATAAAATGAAGGGATTAGAAAAGTTTGGAGTTGCTAGAGATGGGGCATTTATAATTGCTTGTTTAATCAGGTTGAACGCTTCATATTCTGCCTGACTCCATTTGAAAAGAGAGATTTTCTTGATCATTGCTTGGAGAGGTGACACAATTCTTGAAAAGTCAGGGACAAATCTTTTAACGAAATTGATTTGACAAAGGAAGGATTGCATTACTTTTTTGTTATGGGGTAAGTATATCCTAGAAATCTCCTTAATCCTATCTGGATCAATATGGATTCCATATTTAGACTCTATGAATTCTAGAAGCTTCCCTTCATTTAATGCAAGAAAAGACATTTTTGTATTAAGTGAGATCCCATACTTTTGACAACGTTGAAAGATCTGCTTTAAATCTCTGAGGTGATTACTACATTTTTTGGAATACACTGTTATGTCATCTAAGTAAATCACCACTGACTTATTCACTAATCCTTTAAATGCAATATCCATGGCCCTTTGAAATGTGGTGCTATCATTAATCAGTCCAAATGGCATCTTTTGATATACATGCATGCCCCATTTGGTTCTGAATGTCGTCTTCAATTGATCATCTGGATGGACTGAAATTTGGTTATATCCTGAGAAGCCATCTAAAAAGGACATTAATTCAGACCCTGCAACTGATTGTAATATATGTTCCATAGGGGTAATGGAAAATTGTCCTTTTGGTAGGCTTTATTGAGATTTTTGAAGTCAATACAAATCTGAATGTCTCCATTTTTCTTTCTAACTGGTACCAAGTTAGAAACCCATCTAGAATCTCAAACATGAAAAATAATTTTTGCTTTCAATAATTTATTCATCTCAGACTTAATCTAGCTTTCCAAATTAGGATGGATTTTCCTCGGCTTCTGTTGAACTGGTTTCTCATCAGAGATCATCAGAATTGTATGTTTTATGATTGAAGTATCATAAGTTTTGAGGTCATCGTAATTCCAGGCAAAGACATTTTTATACTACTTCAAAAGTCAAATGAAGGATGATTTTTCCTCTGGAGTTAGACCAATACCTAAGTTGATATTCTGCGCCTTTATATCAGTTCCTAGATTCACTAATTCATATCTCAGAGTTGAACTCTAAAGTTTTGAATTGGCGGACCTTTTGAACCTGTCTTTTAGATCATATAGGTCTTCCAAATTAACTACAGATTTGGGTATAGCATTATTGGTGCTTTCTTGTTGTAACTGCTTGTCATGTTGGTCCTCATCAATTATCTGATTATTGTAAGAGCCTTCTGAAGCCACAAAACTTACAATATCAGGGTCATCATTAAAAACTCTCCAGTCGGTAACATTATTCGGGATCGAGGGTCTAAAGATCAATTCGATTGAGAATCTATCTGGACTATAGTCTCCTGAGGGAATGAGCTTGGAAGCTACATTAGTCAGGAGGTCAGCACTAGCATTTTGGAGTCTGGGAATAGATGAAATATTAAATGTTATAAAGTGTGTAGTTAGGTCTTGTACTAACAACTGGTAATGCTTTAAGTGACCTGATAGACAATGTATAGTATTTTGTACCTTCTTGATAACAATCTCAGAATCACCAAAGACTTGTAGATACTTGATGTCAAGTCCGATTGCCTTGTATAGCCCTTGCACTAGAGCTTCATATTCTACAGTATTATTTGTGCAATAGAACTCGAGTCTACAAGTTAGCATAGTCTTCTCTCCTTCTGGACTAATTAATATACAACCTGCTCTTGCTCCATCATTTGACTTAGAACCGTCGAAAAATAATTTCCAAAACAAAGATTTATTTACAGGCATATCTACAAAACTAATGCATTTAGAAGTATCCTTTTGAGAAAAAAAATCTACCTGAGATAAAACTGAATTTTATAAGAAAGGTGAAGTATGAGCATTGAAATTCCGTCAGAACGAGTCAATAGAATAGTTTCCAATTATATTATTGTTGTACACTATAGGTTTATTTTCTCCTAACTCCGTTACTATGTACTTTTGGTGTCTTTCTCGCTCAACCTTTATCTGATTTGGTTTACCATTGTAAGGGAGCCATATGTGTGACCAGTCGGTCACAAAGTAACCATGAAGCTTTTTAGACCAATCCTTGCTAAGAATTAAACCATAAAATTCAGGAATATCTACAACAAGAATATCAATGACTTGACATACCTTTGGATTCGATGAAAGACTTATGGTACTTGATTTAGTTCACCAATGACTTCAACTTGAGACCAGTCCAGCTGCACTATGCAAACTGCAGACTTTTGAGGTTGGACGTTTAACTTTGCACAAACTATCCTAGGCAAAATATTAGATGAAGCTCCAGAGTCTACCAAATAGTTATGCAAATTTATTGAAGATTTCAAAAGTAAGGAGAAATGGAGGAGTATGGGATTTTGACCTTCCTCCACTTAAAGCAATGTCATTTGGGTCAACTTTATTTGACATACCAACTGGAGGTCTCCCCATTTCATGAGTAGCTTGTGAGATTACAGCGGTAGGTAGAGGTGTAGCAGGTACTGCATGCAGCTCTTTCAAATGTAGTTTTTGTTGATGCTTCAATTTACTCATCTCATGAAAAGTAATGTTGGCCCTAGTCGTCTTCATGTCTTCAACAATATTATACTCCATTTCATTAGAAATAATAAGTGTTTTAGATGGAGTTGATGAATCAGATTGGACTGGGTTTGTTTGAGTCATTTTAGGTGATGATTTATTACCTGCGACATTATCTTTAGAAGCTGGGCTTGGATTTTTCTGCTTAGAACTGGATTGTGGAGGATCGATTTGATTTCTGCTTCTAGTAGAGATTGGTAATGCATCTTGATCTTCTTCATCTGGAATAATGAAGTCCCACATTCCTTGTAGTTCTACAACCTCATCATCATCAAGATGTTCTTCATTCGAAACTTCCTCTTCTTCTCCTTCTGATTCTACATTTGTTATAGTGTTGGGAGGCTTTGGATCGATTGAATGATTCCTTCTGAAAGGCTTATAAGGTTTCTTAGAAGAAGTATCTACCACTTGTTTTTTAATATCAACCATTTTGTTAGACATGGTTTTTAAAGCTTTCTGTAACCCTTCGAAGTCGAATGGATCCTTTGATTGTTTTTTCTTAGAGTCATCTTTAAAAGAAACCTTTTTAGATTTTCTTTCATCAACAACGTTTTTCTTTTCTAAAGCTAAGATACGTTTTTCCACCACCATCACTTCCTTCATGTTTTCAGCCAATGTTGGCTTGGTAGCCCTATCTACAAGGATTACTATGTTTAAAGGTAAGGCACACATGTACCATTCAATTCGAACTTCTTCGCTAGGCTTAGACGCAGTAAGAATCTTATTTAAAAGTTTATTAAATCATGAGTTGAAATCTTTGACAGGTTCTCTTGATTCAGTTTTGAGATTTGAGAGGTCATTGATTAATGTTGCTGTAGACCTATCATCACCAAACTTTGTCAAGAACTTCTCTTTGAAAATATTCCAACTAGTAATGGATCGTGAGTGATCCAAACTTAAATAGGAACGCAACAAATTACAGAGATAACCATAAACACAGATATGCAGCGGAAATAATACTTCATTTCATTAATGTAAAATACTAAAATATGCTTACAAACAGTGATGGAAATAAACCAGCTAGGGCGATGATAGCTTATCTCTGAGAAGAGATGTGGTGGCTACATGCCTCTGAACTGTCTTACAATGAGGCTCAAGGGCCTTGTTATTATTGAACAATAAGAGAAAACCCTAAACAACCAAAACCCTAACCCGAGGAGATGTAACACCAAGAGTTTGTGGGCCCCGTTGGGGTGAGTTGAACAACCAACTTCCCGGGGTCACGAATTGGTCATAGTATCTCCATTTGATGTGCATGATAGCCCATTGGAAATATCTCTCCAAGGAATATGACGGAAAAGACGATTTTTTGATAGAAAATTGTTGGCGATATATTTCCCAAAAAACATCGTTTAGGACCTCAAACTGGCTCTGGAATTTTAGGACCCGAAAAACTGCTAAAAATAGTAAACTATGCTATAATTAAGGAAACTGAAAAAACTGAAAGAAGCATTGGAGGGAATGCAAGTGGAATTAGTGGGTGGCCACCAATATCCACCTGGATCATTCCTCCCCCCTTAGGAAGCAATGGTCCCCATTACGTTGAGTTCCTCCATGAGATGAGGGAACTTCTGCTAAACTTGGTCCCTGGTGAGCCACTTGCCCTGGTGAAGGAGTTGTCTTGCTTTGACAACTCGATAAAATTGGATATTCTTCTAGTGAGTGTGCTTGATATGTGTGTCCATGATCCAATCAGTTGCAGTTTGTTCCATGCAATCTAGATTTAACTCTGTGGATGTGAGTTTTTCTGCAATGTCGGACATGTCTAGTAATGGTGGAAAGTATGGTTGAAGGTGGTCCACATTGAACACCGGGTGCAGGCCAAGGAATGGGGGTATGTTGAGATCAAATGCATTGTCTCCCACAACCTTGGTAATGGTGTAAGGACCATATCGGAGTGGTTTGAGTTTCTGATAGGCTCCGGTAAGGCGTTCCTTTTGCAAATGCAACCAGACTTTGTCACCCACCTAAAACTTGTGTGGCACCAGATGTTGATCATGTCGTTGCTTGTACTTAGCATTTGATTTCACCAGAATGTCATGGACCTACTAGAGAATATGTTGGAAGTGCTCAATGAAGTTGTTTACCTTATCTGTTTCAGACTGGACATGAGCAGAATGTGCATGAGTAGCTACAAATGGCATGGCCACATCGATGGGACATAGTGGCTGGAATCCCAAGCCCACTTGAAAAGGGTTGTGACCAGTCGAGCTGTGGAGAGCCTGGTTGTGACCAGTCGAGCTGTGGAGAGCCTGGTTGTAGCTGTGCTGAACATAGGGGAGGCTCTCGTCCCATGTGCGTGGATGCTTTGAGTTGAACATGCGCAAAATGTGTACAATCATCCTGTTGAAAACCTCTGTCTAGCCATCAGTTTGAGGATGGAAGGTTGTGGACCTAGTGAGTTTGGTGTCCAACATTGACCAGAGATTGGAACAAAATGTATTGAGGAACTTGTTGTCCCGATCTGAGATGATAGACTGTGGGATCCCAAAGTGTACCCACACGCATTAAAAGAAGAGTTTAGCAGTGGCTTCTGTTGTGATGTTCTTCTTGCAGGCCGCCATAATGGCCATCTTTGAGAACCTGTCGACGACCACAAAAACACAGTCATTTCCATGCTTAGTGGAAGGAAGGCCGGACATGTAATCCATGGAGATGGATTCCCAAGGTTGACTAGTGGTAGGCAGCGGGGTATAGAGGCCTTGCTTCTTGATGGTCGGTTTGGCAATGGCACAGACAGTGCATGATCTGATGTACTTCCCGACATCTTGTCGAAGATTCAGCCAATAGATATACTTCTGCAGTACTGCCACCATTTTTTCGACCCCAAAATGCCCAACAGCCCAACTATAGTGTGCTTCCCAAATCATCTTGGCACGCTCACTTGAAGGAACACAAAGGTGACCCAGGTGGCACAACAGGTTGTCCTAGAGGTGAAAATATGGAACATGCTGACCCTCCAAGAGGGTCTGGTATGTGTTGCCGAATTGTGAGTCACTTTTGTAGAGCAGTGGCCAATCAGAAGTCTCATGCCCACAAGAGTTGAGCACGGTGGTTAACACCATGATTGGTGGTCGATTGAGGCAATATGCAACATTATTAGTGCTGCCCTTTTTATACTTCATATTCAAATGGAATTGTTGCAGGTATGTGGACCACTTCTGATGGCGATCTTTCAAGTCTATGAATTCCTTTTGTTGAGATTCAGACCAAAAGAATTTTTCTTTCGCTCCTCCCTTGGTGACATGACTCAAAGGCCGAGTGATATGAGAAAACCCCAACATGAACATACGGTAGAAGTTGGCAAGACCTAGAAAGTTGCGGAGCTCTGTCAGAGTGGTTGGAGAGCCTGGTTGTGACTAGTCGAGCTGTGGAGAGCCTGGTTGTGACCAGTCGAGCTGTGGAGAGCCTGGTTGTAGCTGTGCTGAACATAGGGGAGGCTCTCGTCCCATGTGCGTGGATGCTTTGAGTTGAACATGCGCAGAATGTGTACAATCATCCTGTTGACAACCTCTGTCTAGCCATCAGTTTGACGATGGAAGGTTGTGGACCTAGTGAGTTTGGTGTCCAGCATCGACCAGAGATTGGAACAAAATATACTGAGGAACTTGTTATCCCGATCTGAGATGATAGACTGTGGGATCCCAAAGTGTACCCACACTCATTCAAAGAAGAGTTTAGCAGTGGCTTCTGTTGTGATGTTCTTCTTGCAGGTCGCCATAATGGCCATCTTTGAGAACCTGTCGACGACCACAAAAACACAGTCATTTCCATGCTTAGTGGAAGGAAGGTCGGACATGTAATCCATGGAGATGGATTCCCAAGGTTGAATAGGGGTAGGCAGCGGGGTATAGAGGCCTTGCTTCTTGATGGTCGGTTTGGCAATGGCGCAGGCAGTGCATGATCTGATGTACTTCCCGACATCCTGTCGAAGATTCGGCCAATAGATATACTTCTGCAGTACTGCCACCATTTTTTCAACCCCAAAATGCCCAACAACCCAACTATAGTGTGCTTCCCAAATCATCTTGGCACGCTTGCTTGAAGGAACACAAAGGTGACCCATATGGCATAACAGGTTGTCCTAGTGGTGAAAATATGGAACATGCTGACCCTCCAAGAGGGTCTTGTATGTGTTGCCGAATTGTGAGTCACTTTTGTAGAGCAGTGGCCAATCAGAAGTCTCATGCCCACAAGAGTTGAGCACGGTGGTTAACGCCATGATTGGTGGTCGACTGAGGCAATATGCAACATTATTAGTGCTGCCCTTCTTATACTTCATATTCAAATGGAACTGTTGCAGGTATGTGGACCACTTCTGATGGCGATCTTTCAAGTCTATGAATTCCTTTTGTTGAGATTCAGACCAAAAGAATTTTTCTTTCGCTCCTCCCTTGGTGACATGACTCAAAGGCCAAGTGATATGAGAAAGCCCCAACATGAACCTACGGTAGAAGTTGGCATGACCTAGAAAGTTGCGGAGCTCTGTCAGAGTGGTTGGAGATGGCCAATCCCGAATGACTTGGATCTTGGTTGGATCCACATGCACCCCCTATTCATCAATAATTTATCCTAGATACTGAACCTGGGTCATGCCAAAAGTGCATTTCTCCAAATTGGCATATAGCTTGTGTTGCCGCAGTGTTTGGAGAACCTGTCGGATGTGGTGGAGGTGCTCTTCCCAACTCTGGCTAAAGATCAGAATGTCATCCAAGTATACCACTATAGATGAGTTGGTGAATGGCCACAAGATGTCTTCCATTAGCCTCATGAAGGTTGCAGGAGCATTCTTCAACCCGAAAGGCATAACCGACCATTCGAAAAGGCCCTCCTTGGCTTTGAAGGCAATCTTCCACACATCAGAGGGTTTGATTGGTACCTGGTGGTATCTTGACTTTAGATCGATCTTGCTGAAATATTTTGCCCCCTTTAGTTGGTCTAGGAGGTCATCAATCTACAGGATAGGGTACCTATTACGAACAATGATCTTGTTCATCGCCCGATAGTGAATACAGAGTCTCCAAGTCCCATCCTTCTTTTGTACCAACACAATTGGTCTCCCACAAGGTGATGAACTCAGACAGATGTGATCTTTCTGTAGCAACTCCTAAATCTACCTCTTGATTTCATCGTTCTCCAGAATGGAGCGTCGATAAATTGGTCCATTGGGTATCGATGCACCTGGGGTCAAATTGATGGAGTTCTTAACTTGACAGTGTAGAGGAATCCCTATGGGGGAGGTGAAGATGTCCTCATACTCCTCCACGACATTGTCCATCTGTAGTTGTCGTGCAGAGGGGCCCTGTCTGGAGGATGTGGCCATCATATTCTTCTTTCCTTGAGGGTGTATCATTAGGAAAACAAATTTCCTAGTTTTGGAAATGAACTTATTGCATTGTTTTGCAGTAATTAAAGAGATGGCGGTAGATGGTGCTACCTCGGGTATTCTGTACAACCTATTTCCCAATGTAATAATAATAGCACGGGGCCTTGATTCATACACAGCATGTCGCTTCCACAAGTATGGTTGTCCTAATAATACATCACAAACTTCAAGGGGAGCAATGTCACACCATACCTCATCTGTGAAGGGCTTGATGTTGTATGGAAGGCGACACTGTTGGCTCACGCGAAGACCCCGTCCTTGGTGCAGCCACCCGATGGTGTACGGTTGTGGATGTGCTGTGGTCGGTAAGCCCAACCGCTTCACGACCTCTGCTGAAATGAGGTTCTTTTGGCTCCCGCTATCAACAATGAACTGTAGCAGGGAGCCCCTTACCCACATCTGGGAGTGGAAGAGACACTCCTCCTCCTCTGGATATTTGGGTTCATTTTTGTGGATCTTGGCAGTAGCAACAGTGGCGTTAGGATCCGCATCAATGATCTGCTTCCCTTTGTCATTCCCCTTGTCGGGTTTTGACTCAGAGTCAGAACCTGCATCTGATTCTGAAACCTTTAGCTCAGCCACCAGTCACTGCTTCACCCGACACTCACTTGTGTTGTGAGTGGAGCTTTTATGGAACTCACACCATTTTCCCGTGTCCTTTTTCGGCTTTGCAGCACTGTTCTTTGCTTGTAGCTTTGGCAGGTTGTCTTGGGCTGCCCTGTCTTGGCTTTGTCCTTTGTTCTGTGGTTTCGGGGCACCTTTCCCTTGCTTTGGATTCGCAGATCCAAAGTCTTGCTTCTTTTGTTTAAACTTCTGCTCGATCTTGACGGCATATCGGTATGCTATGCCGAGAGAGGAGATGTTCAGGAATTCCATTTCTTCCTGGATGTACTTGTGCAGGCAGCCGCGGTATTTGAGTATCAAATGCTGCTCCGAATCCTTGATACCCAACTTCGTGCAAAGGGTATGGAAAATATTGGTGAACTCCGGCACATCTTGATCCCTTCCCTGCCACAGCATGGTCCACTTTATGTATTCATCCTCATAGCTTCCAATAGGGTAGTATTGCTCCTTAATGGCCTCCCGAAATGAATTCCAGGTGGGTGCGGCTGAAAATAGCGAGCCTGTAGTTTCATCCTTCTGCTCGCAGTAGGTTTCCCACTAGTCCTTGACGTGTGGGGCTGCTTTGAGAAGAGCGAAAACAATCTTTTCCCGACTTGAAAATTCATGAACAGAAAAATAACCCTCTAGCAGATTTAACCATTTATCTATAGCATCTGCATTTATCTAACCCTCGAATATGGGGATTTCAAAATTAACTTGTACCTTAAAGGGCATGGCATTTCCAGAGTAGCTGCTAAAAGCAGATGCGTCACTTTTGGGTAGCCGCTGAAGGATTTGGGCAAAGTTGTCCATCATCGCGTTCCATTGTCGCTCGAGGACTTCTTCGAGCACGATTTTGATAGGATCTCCTGCTCCCTCATCTTTCTTCTCATCCGCCATGGGAGGCCGTCGGGATTTGCGAGGCTGGTCTTGCAAAGGTTCGACTAGCTCAAGCCCTAACTCCTTATATCCCGACCGCCTTGGGGACATGCAAAGAAAAACAGAGAAAAAGCAGACCGCTCTTATACCACTGATCCAGACTTAAACAAGAATGCAACAAATTACAGAGATAACCATATACACAAAGAAGCAGCGGAAATAATACTTCATTTCATTAATGGAAAATACTGAAATATGCTCACAACCATAAATGGAAATAAACCAGCTAGGGCGATGGAAGCTTATCTCTGAGAAGAGATGTGTGGCTACATGCCTCTGAACTGTGTTACAATGAGGCTCAAAGACCTATTTATTGTTGAGAAACAATGGAAAAACCCTTCGCATTCCAAAACCTAACCCTGGAAGATGAAACGCCAAATTGTGGGCCCCGTTTTTGGGTAAGTTGGTACATCAACTTCCCGGGGTCGCGAATTGGTCGTCTTATCTCCATTTGACGCGCATGATAGCCCGTTGGAAAGATCTCTCCGAGGACTACGACAAAAAATACGATTTTTAGATAGAAATATCACAAGCGGTAGATTTCCCAAAAAACATTGTTTAGGGCCTCAAAACGGCTCCAGAAGTTTAGGACCCGAAAAACTGCTAAAAATAGTAAACTGTGCTATAATTAAGGAAACTGAAAGAACTAAAATAAGCACTAGAGGGGATCCACGTGGAATTAGTGGGTGGCCACCAATATCCACCTAGATCAAAAGTACAGGTACAAGTACGGCAACGACCCTAGTAGGAAATATGACCTTTCAAAGATAAATTTTGCAGAAAAGGTGAGGGAAAATAAAGGGTTAGAACAAAAGGTGAAATCATTAGAAAAATACCACACATTTCAAAAGCCCTTGGCAGACATCAACAAGATTCTTTGGACCAACATCACTCAGGCAGTAAATGATGTTTGGCCCTCAATACAAATAATATTTGAATAGATTGATTTAGTAAAGGTAGCACTGGAGGAAATTCGAAGGACAAAGGAAGAACTAAGTAGGTTGCCTAAAGAAGCCACCAGGCTTATAATTTTTTTGAATAGTAAGAACAAGTATCAGCTGGAAGAAATTGGCATTGAAGACAAAACAGTGACTATTTTGGAAGTCAAGAAGGTGTTGACTAAAAGGTCTCTAATGCAAAATTTGGAAACAAGATGCCAAAACATGCAGGAGGAGATCAATGCTTTCATGGAGAAGATTAATATTTTGCAAAACAAAGGGCTACCCAATCCTTTAGTTACCAATGATAAATTAATGAGGCATATAGATTATGTTGATAAATTGGATCAATATGCAAATAATCAGGCAAGTTCATCAACGAGTACATCAACACCAAAGGCACTGCCAACAAGCAAAGTTCTCTATGACAGTGTAGAGAACCTTTTCTATGTTGACCATGAGTTACAACATTTGTTTCCAATCCAACCTACCTTTCTCAAGTACACTGAGAATGATGAAATCCTCAAGAAACTCTAAAGGACCAGAATACCGCAAGAAAAATGGTGGGCAGAAATGATAGATATTTTGTAAATTTGCATTATTTACTACAGCTAATGAGGGTAAAAATGGGTGAACAAAGATCAAATAGGTAAAGAGTATCAAAATAGGTCAAAATGTATCAGTGAGAAAGTGAAAAGAAAAATAGCCAGCACGGATTTACAAGGAAAACATCAAGATCCTTCATCTTAGGGCATACCTCCAGCACATTCACAAAAGCATGGATAACAAGCCATCAATTTACTTTATTTTCTATCTACGAGACGTCTCTATTCTCATGTAATTTATAGATAGCTACCCTAGAATATATCTCTCTTTGTTATGAGATATTTTATTGTAAAAAATTTGCATAAATACTCCCTCCTTCAGAGTATTGAGGGTAGATTTTTAGACATTGCTGTAAAACTGATTACTTTGGAATAAAATGTGTTGGACCAAATCTCGCATGGCTGGATAGATGTAGAATTGATACAAAGGACTTTTCATAGGATTCAAGTGCAATACATCGGACAAATAAGTATTTTATAACTCATGTGTTATTGTTTTCCTGTTTAAATATTTCAATTATGTTCCATATTTGAATATTAAAATGAAAAATATTAACTCAGAAAGTGCTTAAGTGCAATTTGTTTTCAATCGTTCTTATTCTTAATGTTTCCCTCTAAGCTATGATAGGAAAGTAAAACTTAATTGTTCCTGCTTCTTAGTTTATCATTTAAGTCATTTAGTATGAAATTCTTAATTTCTTTTTACTGGTGATCATCCAAATTCCCTCTTCTCAAAACATGTGGAAGAATCCTTAATTGTCCTTCTTCACTTTTGAGCCCATCTCATCCTTTTAAGTCATCATTTGCTCCATGTTTAGCTATATTGCCTTGTGAAACCATCCTTTGCTGAGAAACCAAATCTGGTTGAGCCATCTTCTTTTGACTCCATTAACCCAATGGCCTGAAATATTCAGTGATACCCATCTGCTATTGAATTTCAGCAACAAACTTAATCAAAATCCCAAAGCTCTAATAACTAGCCTAAAATCTTATAAAACAAAGCTAAATATTAAAGAGAGAGCCCTCTCTAGGTATATATTCTCTAGATTCTGTACCCAAAAGTTGGTTTGTGGTTACCTCAAACCCCCTCCCTCTTCTTACAACTTCTAGGAAAATCTGAGTGATAATACTGTCCATCTTAGCTTCAAGGTTGCTTACTAGGTGTTTCCATTTTCTCTCTTTGGGGCATGAATTACGGATAACAATGCTTCACTATGCCCTTTGAATTCCTTCAAACTAATTTTTGAAACCAAGCTTATGCAAAAATTTAAAAAATACCACCTTTTTGCACTTGTAGGAGCTCGATATTGAATCTAATGTACCTTTGTAATTTTGGATCTCTTAGTTATGAAATCATGACCTGAAGTAGCCCTTTGTGTCCTCTTTCCAATGGCACTAGTCTGATTAAAATTAGATTCTCCAACGAAAAAGTTATGCCAAATCTCACACGGTGACCTCATTATAGACTAGTTCAATAGAGTGAACTTGTACGACGTGCCATGTGTCACTGTTTCAAGCTTAGTACATGAAACTGATACAAAGAAAACTAGACGCTATCCTCTAAACTTTAGGCCCGATGTTTAGAGCTATTTCGGCCCAAATGGGTTTTTGTTTTAGCTTTCGAAATGTCGCAGAAAAAAAGCTATAGCAAAAATGGCACGATGGCCTATTTGGAGCAGTGAGAGCCTAGAATCCAAAGCTTTGATACCAAATGTTATGAAGCCAACTCACAAAAATATAGAAAAGATAGATCAACGCCTTAGAAATAAGCCTCTTCAAGAGGGAAACCTCCTTTACATTACACAAATGAACAATTCTTAGATGATTCAAATGACAAAACCTCCCTTCTATATATAGGGGTCTACGGGGTCATAATATAACCAAGCCGACCTGACAATAATAATATAAAGGCACAAAAATAACAATAGAGGGATTCTATGGGGCACAATAATAACAATATGGGGACAATAAGGGCACAATAATAATAATAAGGGATATAAAGACTATAGTAATGAGGGGATCACTAATATAATAGGGGCCTAACAGAATGGATTCAAAACACACAATATATGATATTCCTTTGCTTTGTGCAAATAATGAATCTGGATGAAATCTGTATCAGGGCTACATCATCACAGTATAGATAATAACCCTCTAAATTTCCTTCATTATTTAGATGATATTCATGTTGAAGGAGATGAGGAAGATATTCTTCTTATAATACCTTTTCATATTCATCCATTCTTCCACTTAGCACCAGAGGGTTTTCTCTCTCCACAAAATCTCGATCATTATCTTCATGGATGCCATCATTTCCTATAAAAAGACAAAGCTGGCCTTCCTTATGCAAGGCTGCCAACAAATACTGATCATGATCATCAAATTTATGAAATCTTGGGTGACAATGTTTCAGGAATCTTTTGATTATATTTTTGAGAGAATGTTTGGGCCAACAATTATGCTATTATCCCAAAGAAAGTATAATTAATCTGTACATGACATCTTCATGTCTTTCTTCCAATTCTGAGATATACCTCATAAATTCCAGGACATGTGGAACATCATTAAAAGAGTTCCCTCCAAACTCTTGAAGATCCTTTCCATAATTACGATGGTTCCTATTTACGTGTCCTAGGATATTTTCAATATCGAAAATTGAAAACCCTTGATCATTTACGATTTCTCTTCTTTTCCGTTATATCATCTTTGTCACTAAGCAGTGAACAGGAGTGCATAGAGGTGGTATTATCGATTTTGTAGAGTTGATCTCTATTTTACCAATTTTTGGATGTATTTTTGGTGCTACTAATTCTTAGATATCCTTGTGCTTATCAATTTCCCTATGGCTATCTATTTAAATGTTTTATGTTGAGCATGTGACATTATGGTGCTCTTCTTATTATTTACTTACTATTATTTTCATATTCATCTGCAAGAATAGAACTTAGTAATTTTGTGTAGCGAATTTCCACTCTCTTTTCCCTATTAGTCCAATCCATTAGGTTTGCTACTACTAATTTATTCGAACTAAAAACAAGTGATTACAAATTTCATCTGCTATTTTGTGAAATGGAAACCACAATTTAGAAACACATGCAATGACATGCAACCTTGAAAACAACATAAGAACATAATTATTTATAGGGAAACCCAACAGGGAAAAACTTTTCCACTTATTTTCATTAATCATATGAGAATGAGAAACGATTACAATGTCTTGCTTCAATCCTGAAGCACACCTTGCACTGTAAACCTGTTCTCCTATTGATTCTCCTACTCTCGCTAACACTTAGTTGATTGAAGGCGCCATCTTTCTCTGATTTCCTTGAACAATTCCCGAGGAAATTAGCTCCTAAATAATAGGGGAATTCACTATTCCCTTGTGCAATTCCTAGGTAATTTATCGCCTACCTCAATGCCCAGCATGTACACTCAACTAGTATACAATTAATAATTACAATGTTCCTTTTCCTCCACTTAAGTTTGGCAATTCAAATTCCATGCATGTTTGGGCTATTTTTAGCTAATTGACGAGCCTAATGAAGAGATCATTGAGTTAACAAAAAATGTACTACTCAATTGACCTTCAACTGACTCAGCTAGTTACTTGAGCTTAGTAAACTGAGTCAAACTAAAAGTAATTGAATTTGATTGCTAAATTTTAGCAACACAACATGCACAAGTCTACTTCTAGCATATAACTAGAATTTACTAACTAAACAGGTAGACAAGTCAATGTCACACAAGTTAACTGCCATCCAAGCCATCTTGCTGATTTGGAAAATCAACTTAATAAATTTAACTAAGGAACAAGTCATATTTTTCTTTTCTTGCTACATTTTCTAACACTCCCTCTTAGAAAGAAAGAGATTTTGAACCACCCATATCTTGCACCTATGGAATTTGAATTTTCCTCTTGACAATGACCTTTTCAATATATAATCATCCTTCGCAAACCCTAAATAGATAGATCAGGCACTTACACACCTCTTTAATTACTCTTAGTTCTATATTTACTAAAATTCACTTAAGTATTGCTAACTTTAACATGCATTATGGTTATCTTCATGTCAATAGATATTCTTACCTGCATTCATATGACAAAGTAAAATACTTCTCGTTATTGATAATCTAGATTTCCAGTACACTCTTACTGTGCTATTCAAATAGCTGCAATGGTCCGTGTAGTCAGCTATGGACTTCTACCCTAGGCCTCTACACTCTCAGCTACAGAGCCTCTTCCTACGCTAAGACTCTTCAATCTTAGTTCTCACAGAGCAATAAAATTACTCAAAGGTCTATCAAAAAAACTTGTGACTTTGCTACCTTATACTCTTCTAAGACTCCATTCTTTTAAAATACCATGGTCCGTGGACCAAGCGCAGATCTCATCAAGCCCACACAAACTATCTAAACTAAGGGCTGAAATCCCTTTTTGACTACTTACATCTTCGCGCTCCACGGCCACAAAATGTGGAAACTTTACATTCTTTCCTAAAAAACTTAGGCCTTTAGCCCCCAACTTGGGCTTTTAATGCCAAAATTGACCCTAGGGGACCCATTCCCAACAATATGTCGGGCCTTTTGTTCGCCGGATACATCAAGGATCCCATAAGCTATTTGTACATGGTAGCATCTACTGCCTCTCCTAAATAAGCACTCTACTTCCTCTAGTTTGTATCTAGAGGTGTGTCCATAGGCTTGTTTTTCTGGATGTAAAATATCTATTCAAAGGCATACTTCCCCTAACTCACAAACATCTCGCCATCACCCTGCCATACTTCCAGCCCAATGAAGTAATGTATGAATCGCATGTCCTTCATCTCAAATTATCTTGGAAGGTCTCCTTGCAAGACCGAATCAACTAATCATGTCCTCTGAGTATCAAATCATCAACATACAATACCAAGATAAGCAACTTTACATATACCATGATGTGATAGAGGTTGGCATTTGCTTCACTTTTGGTGAATCCCAATTTGCTAAGATACTTATAAATTCATGTGTACCATGCCTAGGGTGACTTTTTGAGTCCATACACGGCTCTTTTGAGTCTACACACATCTCCCATTCATATGTCTCAAATCCCTCTGCCTAATCTATGTAAATTTCTTCCTCAACAACACCATCAAGAAAGGTTGTCTTCACATCCATCTTTCAAATTTGCGCAGGCAAAGGAGGTCACCTGAGAGTTTCACCAGCTACATGGATCTAATGATTGAGCTAATAGAGACTAAGGCATCCTATTTCAAGGATTCGATATAACATGTATGGGTTTATATAATGGTGGAGGAATACAAATCCGTTGGTCAATCAATTGTATTTGAAGAGGTGTCCCAGTGGATTGAGCAGGTGACGGCGTACATCGATTGGGGTCTATAATTAATAATTGACATCAAAGGTTATTGACCTACATATGTTATTGAGGTTTTATCGGACACTACTACGTAAGGTATTTTTTGGTAATGCTCTCTACTTTGGTACACATATAGGCAAGATTACAAAATGCACATGGTGTCAGTTGTACAAATAATCTTTACATCTATCATTATGATGTCACTTGATACTTGTTATAGACATTTTTGGGCACTTCAACCCCAATCATAAATTTCCATAAACTGAGGACTCCTAAGTCCCTAAAAGTGTTGCTTCACTGCCTAAAGGAACAAGGTCAATTGATTACATCATCTCCCAGAAGTTCTCCACTAAAAATTGCTCATAAATGGTCAAACCTGGACCATACTGAAAGCCCAGTGCAGAGGGTGCGATGCATATCACCTTCCTAGTGTACAAGGTGTGATGCATACTGAATTGCTCCTATGTAGGGTGCGATGGTCGGCAATGGACAAATGACAGGGACAAAATGCGAGGTGGAAGATCATGGAATCTTCCAAAAGCTTCCCCTCTGACACTTGCCTCTTTATTTTCAACTAGGGATGAGTAAGAGATCATCATTCTCCAAGTGGAAGCTGGAACTATCAGAGAGAAGACACTAATCAAGACCCCAGAAGATGACTCACCTCCATATAATCATCTATATATGGATCCCTCATCACAGAGATCCAGAGGCTAGAATTTTGTATCTTATAGAGAAGTGCTATTGGTTCTCTGGTGTATATTCATAGTGTTGGGTGATCTAAGCTTTGCTTGAGGTGAAGAAGGGCTTTCTAGCTGGAGGATAATGCTGGGTCAGAACATATCGTTGTAATCCTCTTGCTACTTTTCATCTTAATAAAGCTATTCTAGTTTTCCTCCATATTCTTGTGTACTTGTCTATATATGCATTTGTATGGTTAACACACATATGGTCCTGTGTTATTTATGAATATAGATCTTTGTTTCTTTGATAGTAGTATGTTGCTGTGATTCCAAAGGTGCTCTTTAAAGCTAGGCGGACGAAGAAGAAGTGGCGAAGCTCTATCAAGAAGGAGAGGAAATCAAGCGCAAGACTATGTTTGGTCTTGTTGGTTCTCCTCTTGTCTATTTTCATAAAGGAAAACGAAAGTAGACTTTACTTGTTTGTTTCTAGGATAGCCACCCATCTTAGTGGGAATAGAAGCATCCGAGTGGACACTATTCCCGGTAACAAAATGGCGACTCCACTGGGAGCGACTAGATTGTTTGTTAGCCTATCTATCTTTGTTTCTTTTATAAACTTACAAACGAAGCCTGAAGTCAACCAAGCTAGCCTTCGAACTGCATTTGTTATACAAATGCAAAGTAGATTAATGCTGCTTCAGTCTATCTCTGGGTTTTGTTTATGAATTAAACAATCGATTTGCAAACAATCTAATTTCCCTAAGTGGTGGCTCTAGTAACCTCTTTAGATCACCCCTGTGTTTTACATATACTAAACATTACTTACTCGGCCTAAATCCTCGAACTGAATTGCAAACTGTGAGTGAAAACTTATTTAAAGTCTCACACTGGTACCATCGCACCCTACCTTCAAGGGAGACTGTATGCATCACACTTCCCAAGTGAAGTAGGTGCGTTTCATACTGGTTTCACTGTGTAATAGGTGTGATGGTCAGGGAAGGTTAACTTTACCTTCAGACTGTGGTTTTTTCTCATTGTTTTCTGTCATATTCATGAGTTTTGCTATCTGTAGTCAATGTATTTCCATGAAAACCCCCTTCTCTTGCATTATTCTACCTCCTTAGTGCAAAGAACTGTAAGTGTTTTTTATGTATTGTGCGTCATTTTCAGTGCTCTTTTGCAAAAATTAGCATAGTCGAACTGTCATTTCTGGATCTGAAAGTGTCATAGATGTCGTTTTTAATTTTAGAAGACAATCCCATTGTTCTTGAGAGTCGATTATACAATTACTACTGCATATGATTTGAATTAGTAGTTTTTAATGTGTCGAAAAGCAATTTTCATTTCAAAATCGCGAAGTGTCTCTCTTACCTTCACTTCATTTTGAAAAAGAAATTTGTTGGGTACTGTCACTTTAAAAGGAATTCAGATTTGCACATAGCTTTCTTATCATCATTCATATGTTAAGAAGGCTGAAAACAAATACATGCATGTGCATTTGCATTTTGACTGCTTGGTTTGATTTAGGACAGTGCATTTAGCGTGTGCTCTATGTTCTTTACAGAAAGATTCTTAACTTTCTTTTCCTTGGTAGCTAGGATTTTCATTGCCGAAAGAAGATTAAGCGTTTGTTTATCATCTTAGACTGCATTTTAGGAGTTATATACACATCACGCAGTGAACTTGAAAGGAAAATTGTGAAGCAAGATCAACTTAAAGTAAATTTAATGAATCTAACAACGCTTTAGAACTTAACGCACAACATCTAGAGGTCTAGGCTAGAGACGTATTCTGGCATCGTAAAACCTGGTAACTATTATTTTCAGTTTTGGTTGGGTGATTCCTCCACTCTGAGACGGCAAGTGCCAGTACGGACTTGTGCTCCCACGTACCGTCGAGTATATATTGGGAGACCACAATAGGCTGCATCCTTTATCCTTAGGAAGTCGTGTCTGCTGCCCTATCGATCGCAATGCACTGAACACAGCATTCGGGAAGATTGACTGCCGTATCGTAAAAATTATTCTGCAGTTTTGCGATTGGTTTGGTAATCCTCTCTGCCTAGATCTCCAGAGAAGTCCATTTTGCTCCTTTTCAGACTCCTTAAAGGAAAAGGTCCTCTGAGTGCTTGTCACTTAAGGTTCAATAAAAATCGAAGGAGACTAGAGCCATCTTTTGTTTTTTCTCGACTCTTTAAAATTGAAAAAAAAGGTTGTGTTAAAGCGTCTAAAATTCATTTAATTCGAAAAACATTTTTCCCTTTTTATTTTGAGTTGATAAAGTAATCCACAATCGTGGAAGAAAGTCAATCAAAACCCCATCGTTCGCGGAGACTTACGAGTCAACCGTCGTTGACTCTGGAAGTGAAACCATTCCAGATGAAGCAAACTCGTTTAACTGGATCAAAGTCCCCTAGGTTGGTTGGAGCAAGCACTCCAACATCCTCAGAGACTCTAGTTACTCCGAACATTTCTGGTATCCCTGCCTCTACAGAAGAAATTCTGCAATAGCAAAAGGACATTACAATTGTTCCTAGTGTGATGGTTAACACTTCTATTCCTGAACCAGCTCCGTCTACAGCCAATTCAGAGGGTGTTACTACCCAACCGTCTGTTGCTGCAGAACTTACATCTTCTCCAGCACCAAAAATATTTTACGGACCTGACGGTCTACCTCTTCCTCCCAGATTGATTGCCATAGAAGAGATTGTGGAAGATCCTCCATTTGGCACTCCAACGCATCTTGGAGCTAGGATCGCCCTGTATCCTTCTTCATCAGAAGATATTCACCCACCATCAGAAGTTCCTGAAGAATCACTGAGGAATATTTTGGACAGGCTAAATATGTCTGAACAACCGTCAACATCAAGGACTGTGTTACCTGACACACCAACAGCAGAAGCTCCTTCTGCTATTCCGACAATGTTCGCTGGCATGCTATCTGTCCCAACCAGCTTTCAATCGATGGATGGAGTCCATCCAGGGGCTATGTCAACAGTATGGACTGTTCCCGTTTCTTCATCTGGAATTATATCTGGAATCTCTTACGCTGAGTCTCAACAAATTGATCCGTCACAAGGTCAATTTGGGCACACTAGTCCCCAAAGGCAAATCATTCCTTTGAGTACTGGATTACCATCGTATGGAGGGCCGTATACCCTTTCATTGCCTTCCTCGGAAGGACAACCATGTGTGAGTTCACAACAAAATTTGGGTTATGCTGGAATCACAACTAGCGGTTGGGTGTCAATCCTGTCTCAACAACCAAGAGTTGTATGCTCAATACAAAAAAGTTTACCTATGAAAAACATCCCCACTACGCCAGCTATTGTGGCATATCGCAAGCACAAGCGTCACCAGTTGTATGCCAACCTCAAGTTTCGCAGGTTGTAATGCAACAAACTCTTGTACCCACGACACAACCACAATCACCAACTAGTGGAATGGCACAGGTTCAAATGGGGAACACCAACCCCCATCTTGGTCAAACAGTCAGTACTGGACAACAGCCCATGACTCCACAACCATGGTTGGTGCAATACCAACAACCGCAATTCCAGCAGACTTACTAGGGATATGAGCGAGAAGTCTTTGCATGTAATGGGCAGCCGTATCAACCATATAATAATGGTTATGCCCATCAACCTTACCAAAGTTACCAACATCAAATGCATTATGCTGGTATGCAAAGACCGATTGCTCAAACAATTCCATCTTATCCTGGGTATGCTCAACCAAGCCTGAATCAACAGTTGCCTTTCGTGGCAACTTTAGAGTTACCGGATCTGATTCGACTAACGAATGATCCAATTGCCTATGCCCCTTGGTTGCCGGCGATTCCGCATAAACTTTCGTCTGATATTCCTAAATTTAATGGAAATCCGGGTGAAGACCCATCGGATCATGTGATGACATTTCATCTATGGTGTTCATCAAACACTCTCAATGATGATTCAATCAGGCTTCGCCTCTTTCAGTGCACGTTAACTGGTCCGGCAGCAAAGTGGTATATCGAACTGCCTAAATCTTCATTTGATAACTTCAGAACCGTAGCCACAACCTTTTTAACCCATTTTCAGTTACCTATAAGGTACGAAAAAGGAACTGAGCTACTTACCAATTTCAAAAAAATGACAGCCACTCACATATCTGATCATATTCGTGAGTGGCGACGTCTTCATAGAATGATAAAAACATATGTTCCTGATCAGCTATTGGCTGAATGGTTTATTAATTCACTGATACCCGCTATTATAGAAGATGTGGCAAAGGGAGGAGTCGTCACTGAAGAGCAAGTTATTGCTCGTGCACAATATCTAGACTTGATCTCCATGGCACATATATGCCAAGAAGGAAGCAATCAGACTCAGTCAAATGTGGTCTCTATGCAGGAGAAAGGAAACCAGACTTAAAGCAAAGGAATATGTGGGATTAAAGGAGCAATCATTTGCTACCATGGCCAAGAGAAAGGGAAATTCAGAAAATTTGATCCACGAAGAAAAAACAACCAAGACATGTCCAAAATCCAATGTTTTGGATGCCAAGAATATGGACACTAGAAAAGGAATTGTCCTAAGCTTAAGAAGGACAACAACAACAAAAGAAAGAGGGAAGAAGCTCACATGACTCAAGTGGTGAAAGAAGGAGAAAAGAAGAAAAAGAAGGAAGATCCTTTAGATCTCTGCTATTTCTAAGTCAAACTCTTTACTTCAAGTCTTCTTTCAAGTTTTTGAGTATGATAGGAGCATGTATAAATAAAATAAAATTACATAGCTAGAAATATCTTCTAGAATCTAGAAACATGAAGTAGATAGAGTTCTAGATACTCATGTAGAAGGAGAATTTATAAATGAGAACAAAAATTCATGGTTAGAAATATCTTTTAGAATACAGGAGCATGGTAGATATAGCTCAAGATATTCATGTAGAAGGAGCATACCTACTATAGGACCTCATCCACGATGAAATAAAATTAATCATGATTAAGAATCTTAGAAGATCTCCATCATCAAAACAAAATACAAATTTGCAAGGCAAGGGTCTTTAAGATCCTATGATGGAACCTTGAAAAGAATGTTCATCAACCAAAGTATATGTCTCATTGGGAATCTCATTCGTGGGATTCAAGAAAAGGATGATATGCAAGCAAGCTAAGATGAAGAAAGAAGGGCCACACCAAGGAAAACCAAATGAAGCTAAGATGATCAAAGGAGAATCAAGATGAGGTATGTATGCATCAAATTTAAGCCATGTTATCATTTCTATATTATTGAGTCATGGGAATATTTCTATAACATAATCAAGTATGAAAGAATCTCTTTCACCAAGGACATGCTCGAAGGCATGTACTACAATACAATGAAGGTCAACAAAAGAATATGCTCACATAAGGAGTATAAGATTGCTAACTAAGAAGCAAGAAAAAATGTTGACTAGTACAAGAAGAAAGTAATGAAGAAGTGATCTCACAAGGAGCATAAGGTGGTTGCCCAATCTATCCAAGAAGAAGAAAATAAATAAAGAGATCAAGCATGTGAATAACACCATGATCACTGAGAATCACTATTTGACAAGATACTCTGAAGATATCTCCCGAAAGAAACCAGGACAACTCTGATAAATGAAGGAAGGACCCTTGACACCTATAAAGGCCTTGGAGACATGAAAGATGCAGATAACTTATTATACTCTACAAATATTTCATGATTAAGAAGTTATCCAACAAAAGAAAAAGAAATGTTGAAGCAATAATAGGATGAAGTCATGATGCACTACTAGGTAGAAGCATGTAAACAAGAAAGTACAACAAAGCATCCATGAGAACAATATTCTGAAGCATGGACATATGACATAGGGGTTTCCAAATGAAAATAAAACCTAATGTATGGCAAGAAAGACACTTTCCATGAAGGAGGAAATGACATGACAAACTAGGAAGGAAAGTGATCAATGGATTGTGCCCTACCTATAAGAAGTTCAAACAAAGACTTCATGACATCAAGCAAGAAAGGAGATCGAATAGCTAAAGGACCCACAAAGAAGAAGTTACTAATGAGTGAAAGAGTTCCTAGTTAAGAGGGACCTCTGACAAGTCCCTAATCAAGATGGATCTTTGGATCACCCTTGATTACAAAGGAGTGACATTTGTGTTTTTCCATCTCATGGGTCATGCACTAGACCAGGACTAACAATCGTAAGTCTAGATGAAGGGCATGAATGGAATTATAGATACAAGATAGACAAAACATTCTTGTCTTCACTTGGGAAGAAAGATTGGGAGGATTAGGTAATCATCTGGCATCTGATACTCTTTGAGGATGTGTAGGGCATCCAAGACAATAATAGGAAAGCAGACTGATATTCTTTGAGGGCTGGGAACCCAAGATAACAATATTCCTAGAAGGTCATACTCATAGAACACCCGAGTGGGTATGTAGCTTAAGAGACAATGATGAAGGTGTCTATAAATCATTGGTCTCGCCAGCATTTTAGGTCATGATCTCATTAAGAGATTGAGTTGTTAGTCAAGGCCTTACACTATGACAATGCTGATTGGTATGATGCTATAACAGATGCAGTGCAAACCCAGTTTCTCTTATGTGAAATTTTCAAAATTTGATAATAGCCAAACATCTTGTAATATTGTATGAATACCTCCCTAGTTAAGAGGGAGCGTTGAATGAAATGTAACTAGGTTCAATCTTCATAAATGTAATTTTGATATTTGTATTTATTCAAGAAAAGAAATATTATTTTTATAGTATATATCAATGAGTTTCTTGCTCTTTGAAATAAGTCTAGCACATGTTAAGTGCTATAGGTGAGTCAAATACTCAAAAGGAAATGTTCAAGGCCTTAAGGGCATGTTACACCATGTATTAGGGTAAAAAGAATGCCTCCAAGCAAAGTCAAGTCCCCTCCTATCAAAAGGAAGCATTAAAGAATCTCCTTCAAGCATGTTACATCATCAAAGAAGCCATCAGAAGCAAGCCCAACAAGTTGGCCTAAAAATTGTCCTCAAGTCGGCCTTTTAGTCGGTCTAAAAGGAGCGCCAATCCTCTATATATAGAGGTTATCCACTCCATTATAACACATTGAAATATCTCTAAAATCAACGAAGGGAAGTACCCAAAAAAGAGAAGGAAAAACCTAGTCTAAAATGTCTTCTAGGGCAACGAAGGAAGAGAGGAAGACGCTGAGGTGGAAAGGAATGTTTTTCTAGGGTTAACACAGCCACACGTATGAGAAAACAAGAGTATTTTAGTGGTCATAACAATAGAAATGACATATATCTTTATTTTGGGCTAGTAAACAAGGCCTATAAGGCCTCCCAATCAAGCGAAGAGGAAGGGCACTCAAGAGAAGAAGGAAAGAGGCCACAACAACAAGTAAGCCACCACACATGTGAGAATTTAGGGTCACAGGAGAGTCACATCAAGTCTACACATACACCTTGAAGAAGCATCTCATTTGGTCAATAAGAATGAAGGGGTCATCACAAGAAAAAGGGCTTAACAAAAGGTGTCTCTTCTAGAGAAAGTACAACAAGGTATATTGATAGTTGAAAGAAGAACGAAGTGCATAAAAAGGTATGATGAAGTGCCAAAAATAGAAGGACAAAGTGCTGGGAAATAAAGTGTAGGAAAGAGGAAGGACTTGACTTGTACTTGGAGGATATTCATGATAGGGGACTACGGTTTGACATTGATCAATAAGAAGCTTCAATAAGAGAAAATTACTAAAGGGTTTTCCTCTCAAGAGAATAGAGTTTTCGGCCCTCACAAAGAGTCAACATCTTTTGTTCTTGTTCTTATGTTTTGGTAGAAGTTTGATGAAGTACACACACATCCATTAATAATAATAAGAAGAATATTAAGCTAACAATAAAAAGTAAAAAGACTCCACAAATTGTTATCAAGTAACGAAGAATCACACTACACCTAATTTCCATAGATTCTTCAACACTTCCATCCAACCACTTGAGTGATGGTTGTAGGTGACATCTACAAATTTCTTTTCGTAGCCTTGTATCAACCAATCTAAATATTATTCAAATTAAAAAATGAACATCAAGTCAAAGTTATGTTTTGTGATTGTCTTGCATCATGATATCTGTTGCTTGCAACATCAACATCCTGAACATTCACAACCACATATCCAAGTCATTCGGTGTCATGGGTCTATTTTCATTATAGACTTTATAAAAGTCTCCATACATTCTACATGGAGATGTCTTAGCCAATTCTTGTAGTGATCGGATGTTGATTTATTATCTTTCCTTATGTGAATATAGTTTTCATTTTCATGATCTCTTATTTCTTTCTTCACATATTGCTCACGAGGAAATTCCATCCATAGTTCCTTCATCTTTGTCAACCACCTTATATTCCATATGAGGAAATATTATGCTAATTTGTAAATATGTGAACCATGCGTTCATGCATATTTCCAAGGGAAGAGATTATTTTTCTTCAATCATGATTATGAGATAGAGCATTCACTCATGATATCTGAAACTATATAATGACATGAATTAAATCTATCAAACATATACATACCTATTTTCTTCTTTTGGTCATAAAAAATTCCTTTGATAGCTTCCTGTTTTTTGATTGAAAGTGCTTCAACCATCTCTACATGGTGAACTCATTTGTAACCATACCATCATTCTTTGAAACAATGAATCCCATACAAGGTGGAATTCTCAGTGAGATATTTTCTTCTTATGACTATAGGTTAACCTTCTAATGAATATTCCAATGGAGGATCTTGATTATCCTCATCTTGGAAATGCTCCTTTCTAATTATGATGATGTATGATGAGTTCTTTTATTTTGTATGATTTTAGATGACTTTGTTCTACCCATAACTACTCCTTATGATTTGAATGAGGTTATGAAGAGCTATTTCCTTTCTATGCTGACTACTACAACCATGTATATTTTTACTTCAGCTATCCTTACAATGATGCCATGAGCTCTTGCTTCAATTGATTAATTCCATCTTCTAATATGATGCATTCTGTCATATATATAATGCCTCTTATCCTAATAGAAATATTTTACCATGGTAGCGGTATTTTCACCTCCTACTTCTTCTATAGATACAATAGTAGTGAAGATCTATCCCTTCTTTCTTGGATTTATTCTCATCAAGTTCTTCTACTTCTTCAATGATATGGGCTTCAATTATTTCTTTCCTTTTCTTATTTTCCTCCTTGAGTTTAGGAAAGTTTCTCTTGTAGCTCCCATATTCATGACAACCATAACATTGTATTTCTAACATATCAATATTCTTCATTTTCCTAAGCCTTTTTTTTCTCTTTGCTATTGCAGTGAATGCTTGAACTTCTTCATTTGATCCCACATCACTTTTTTCCTTAAACCTAGTTTATTCAATGTGACATAATGACCAAATTTCATTGAATGGGTGGATTCCTTCTTTCCATAGATGCTTGATATGAAGTTTCCCCATTTCTCTCGTGGTGCATTGAGCACACCTATGGTCATTTCTTTATCAAACATTATTTCCCCTAACTCTTGCAGTTGGTCTTGAATTTTTAATGCCCTCATAATATATCAGGTTATCCATTCTTCCGTTGATACCTTCTTCTTATATAGTTCTGTTGTCAAGGATACAACTTCTCGAGTAGTGCTTATGGAGAACAATTCTACTAACCTCTTGTAGATTTATTTTTATGTCTCCAAATTTTCTACATAAGGTATGAGGGGATCCCTGATGGATTCTATAAGAATCCTTTGAGACCTTATTTATCTTTTCATATATTTAGCTAGAGTTTGATCTTATTCTTTTGGAGGTTTATTGATAGCACCCTTAACATGTCCAACAAATTCATTTTCTATGAGGATCAAATTTGTCCTCTTCTTCCATGCAAGAAAGTCTAATGACCCCACCAATTTGTTCTTTTGCTTGCAAAATGAATTCATTTTGATAGATTTAGACATAGATATAGTGATACTTACTTGTGAGGTAAAGATACTCGTGGATAATTAAATCTTCAACTTGAAGTCTTTCTTAATGTTGTTGATAATAAAAGATGTCTTCTTGATGAATATGTCTTCTTTAATATATTTTTGATAGTGATTGTTGAATCAAGAAGAGGAATATCACCTTGATTCCTTGATGATGATGGTAGTGCTTCTTCCTGATTCCCTTGGATGTACAAGTTTCAAGATCCTTAAATGTGTAGTTCTTCTTTGAGTGGTGGTAGGGTCCTTGAGATATTTGTTTTTTGATGATGATTACAAAATGTGTGAGCTTCTCTAAAATGTTCCAAGTGTAGAAACGTTAGCTCCCTATAATACTAGTGATTCCCCCATTACTATTGTCATTGTATCCCTTATTGTTATTGTTGTGCCCATATTGTCCCCATATTGTTATTATTGTGCCCCATAGAAGCCACTATTGTTTATTTTGTGCCCTTATATTATTATTGTTAGGTCGACTTTGGTTATATTGTGACCCCTTAGACTCCTATATATAGAAAGGAGGTTTCGTCATTTGTATCATTAAAGAATTGTTCTTTTGTGTAATGTAAAGGAGGTTTCCCTCTCGAAGGGGCTGATTTCTAATTCGTTGACCTATCTTTTCTATCTTTTTGTGAGCTTGTTTCATAACATTTGATATCAAAGCTTTGGATTCTAGGGTTTCTTTTCTCCCAACAGGTCATTGTGGCATTTTCGCTATCAAGTTTTTTCTACAAAGTTTCAGATGCTAAAAAAGAAACCCGTTTGAGAAGAAATCGGTTTGAACTTGGGGTCCAAATTTTAGATCTTGTCTCACTATATTTTCAGAGCTACAATCTGAGGACATTAGGGTTTTTGCAAGCTCTAAAATTTCATCTCAAACAGGTCATCGTGGAAGTTTCACTATAATTTTTTTCTACGAAGGTTAAGACTTTGAAATTAAAACCCATTTGAGCGGAAATCTTGGTGAAGCTCAGGTCTAAATTTCAGATCTTATCTCACTATATTTTTGGAGATATAATCTAAGGAAGTTAGGGTTTGTGTAGACTCCCGAATTACATTCAAAATAGGTGACCTTGGGAAAATCATCATAGCTTACTCTCTGAGCATCAGATTGAAATTTCATAAGAAGCTACAGAAAGAGGACAAACTTTAATTTTATGTGCATTTGTTTTAGATCTAAAGGTCAAAAAAATAACATGTGGCACTTTGTACAAGTTCGCTCTACTGAAAAAGTATATAAGAAGGTCATCTTGGGTGATGGAGCATAACTCTTTCTCGGAGAATCCAATTTCGATCAGACTGGTGGCATTGGAAAAAGGGAACAAAGGGATTTTGTAGGTCGCAATTTAAGACCTTGGAGATCCAAAATTATATAGTTACAGTCGTTTCAATATCGAGATCCTACAAAGTGAACAAAGGTGTGTAGTTTTTTAAATTTTTGCATAAGTTTGGTTTGAAAAATTAGTTTGAAGGAATTCAAAGGGCATAGTGAAGTATTATTATCAATAATTGATGCCCCGAAGAAAGAAAATGGAAACACCTAGTAAGAAACATAAAAGTTGTAGCATGACTCATGAAGAAGAAGAAGAAATGCAACATGATATATCAAAATTACGAGACCAAGTGCAACAAATTTCACTCACACAAAAGGTAATAAAAGCTAAGATGGATGGTTTAAAGAAAGACGTAGAAGCTTATATGTATGGCATTGAAGCTAAGATGGATGGTTTTAAGAAAGGAATAGAAGCTAAGATGGATGGTTTAAAGAAAGGTGTAGGAGCTAAAATGAATGACGTGGAAGCTAAGATGGATGGTATGGAAGCTAAGATGGATGGTTTAAAGAAAGGTGTAGGAGCTACGATGAATGACGTGGAAGCTAAGATGGATGGTATGGAAGCTAAGATGGATGGCGTGGAAGCTAAGATGGAATATTTGAAGATAGATTTCGCAAAATTTATACAATTAATTCTTACTAATGGCGAAAGGGTAGTAAAGGAAACTCATGATGAGAACAAAATAAATGTTAACCATGATTTCATAGACTCTAAAATTGGATTGAAGAACCATCTTGTTCCAAAGATTGATATGAGGAAGTTTGATGGAAAGGATCCTGCAACATGGATACTACAGATGGAGAAATTTTTCGATCTCCATAATGTCCAAAACACACAAAAAGTACACATTACAACTTTATATTTGGAACAAAATAGTTTGTATGGTATCGATGACTTTCCTCTCGTAAATGATAACAATTATGAGGATACAAAAAGTAACACTTTTTTTAGCTAATTGATAAATCTCAAGCAAAAGGGTTCAATGATGGAGCACATTGAGGACTTCCAAAAATTGAATATAAGGGTAAAAGATATTCCAGAGGAGCATAGGATTGATGTGTTCATAGGGACTTTAAAGGATAACATCCAACATGAGGTTCACCTTTGGGAACCTGATTCATTGGAGAAGGCGTTCAAGTTGGCAAGAAAAATGGAAATCAAAATTATGGCAACAAGGAAGCCTACCACTTACAATCATAAAGATGGAAGTGTTGTTGCCCCAAGCCATCCACAACCTACAAGGTTGACACCACAACAATTGGAAGAAAAAAGAGCAAAAGGGATTTGTTATAGTTCTGATAGAAAATACACTAAATGTCATAAGTGTGCTGTGAAGAAATTATTTTACATAGATTGTGAAGAGGAGGAAGAAAAAGAAGAAGAAACGTAAAAAGAGGATATACACCAGTAACAAACCCTAGAGAAAGAAGAAATGAGTCCGACCATATCTTGTAATGCATTGGATGGAATTACCACTCCTCATACTGTCAATATAAAAGGGCATATCAAGAAGGAAAAGGTAATAGTGTTGATTGATTTGGATAGTACCCATAATTTTATTCATTGTAAGATATCCAAGGAATTGAATTTCGTCCTATATCCAACACCAGAGTGTCAAGTGATGGTTGCAAGTGGAGGGACCATAACTTTCTCAAGAAAGGGCCATAATATCAAGCTATCCATGGGAGAATATGTATTATATAGCCCAATGCTTTCCATTCCAATGGGTGGTGTTGATGTTGTACTAGGAGTCCAGTGGCTACAACCCTTGGGTACAATAGCTTTTAATTTTTAAGAACTTTTCATGAAATTTTGTTTAGAAGGAAAGGAAGTTGAATTAAGGGGCATCATAGGAAACTAGGAAGGATGATTAGCTCTAACAGAATGACAAAGCTTCTAAAGAAAGAACAATGAGGCATAATTTCACAATTATCTTCACTAGAGGTTCCCACATCGAAATCATCTATTTCTTCAAATCTCCAAAAAGTCTTGGACAATCATTCCAAGGTATTTGAGACTCCCAATGGCCTCCCACCTATTCATGATCATGATCATGCTATTCATTTGATTCCAGGAAGTGTTCCTCCAAACACGAGGCCTTACAAATATCCCTATGCCCAAAAGAGTGAAAATGAATGTATGATTGCAGAAATGCTAGAGGCTGGTATAATTCAACCTAGTCAAAGTTCTTTCTCTACTCCAGTAGTATTGGTTCACAAGAAGGATGGATCATGGCGCATGTGTCCAGATTACAGGGAGCTCAACAAGCTCACTATTAAAGATAAATTTCCAATTCCTATCATTGATGAATTATTGGATGAATTGCATGGATCAATTTACTTCACCAAGTTGGATCTTTGTTTAAGATATCATCAAATTAGAATGAAGACTGAAAACATTCCAAAAACAACATTCAGAACTCATGAGGGTCATTATGAATTTTTGGTCATGCCTTTTGGCCTTACCAATGCACCTTCTACATTTTAAGGTTTGATGAATTCCATTTTCAAACCCTTCCTTAGAAAATTTGTGTTAGTAATTTTTTATGATATACTAATCTACAACAAGTCTTGGAAGGATCGTTTTCAACATGTTGACAGGGTGCTCAAACTATTGGAGGAAAAACAATTATATGCAAAAAGATCCAAATGTTTCTTTGGAGTACAAGAGGTGGAATATCTGGGTCATATTGTATCTCATGAGGAGTTAAGGTAGAACCTAGCAAAATTAAACCATTAAGGAATGGAAAATCCCCACATCCATAAAGAATCTACGAGGATTTCTCAGGTTAACAGGGTATTATTGCAAGTTTGTTAAGAATTATCAGAGAATAGCAACACACCTAACAACATTATTGAAGAAAGATGCATTTTCAAGGACTCCAGAAGCAACAAAGGCCTTTGAACATCTTAAAGAGGCAAAGTGCCAAGCACTGGTCTTAGCTACACCAGACTTCACAAAAACCTTTATTGTGGAATGTGATGCCTCAGGAAATGGAATTGGTGTTGTTCTAATGCAAGAAGAAAGACCCATTGCTTTTTAAAGTCATCCAATCAAGGGAAATTTTTTACACAAAGCTATTTATGAGAAGGAAATGTTAGCAATACTACATGCATTTAAGAAATGGTGACCCTACCTAATGGGAAGACACTTCAAGGTAAAAACAGATCATGATAGCCTTAAATACTTTTTAGAACAAAGATTATCCTCTAAAGAGCAAGAAAAGTGGGTCACAAAGATGTTGGGTTATGACTTTGAAATCATCTACAAAAAGGGGAAGCAAAATGTGGTGGCAAATGCACTCTCAAGAAAGGATGAGGATGTGGAAGCATTGTTGTGCGTCATTTCTATTATCCAACCAG